>PVJS01043559.1:0-17023 GCA_004027185.1 Glis glis | reverse complement strand
GCAAAATAAATAAATAAATAAATAAACTATAAGGACAAGACGGATGACATTTTTCAAGTGTTAAAAGAATAGAGCTGCTGGGCATGGGCGCACACTTGTAATCCCAGTACTTGGGAGGCTGAGACCAGAGGATCCGGGTTCGCAGCCAGCCTCAGCTACTTAGTGAGGCCCTCTGCAACTTCGTGAGACCTGGTTTCCAAATAAAGATTAAAAAATAGGGCTGGGGGTGTAGCTCAGAGGTAGAATGCCCCTGGGTTCAATCCCCGGTACCGCAAAAAAAAAAAAAAAAAAAAATAGAGCTAGCCGGGTGTGGTGTGACACGCCTGTAATCCCAGTACTTGGGAGGCTGAGACAGGAAGATCCCAGGTTCGAGGCCAGCCTCAGCAATTTAGCAAGACTCTCAGCAACTTAATGAGACCCTGTATCAAAATAAAAAATAAAAAGGGATGGGATGTAGCTCAGAGGTAGAATGCCCCTGGGTTCAATCCCCAGTACCACACACACACACACACACACACACACAAATTCTCAGATAAAAGAAAACTAATTTGTTAACATCAGACTTATCATAAAATGATGGCTAAGCTGGGTGTGGTGGAGCATGCTTATAATTCCAGTACTTGGGAGGCTGAGACCAGAGGATCTGGGTTCACAGCCAGCCTTAGCTACTTAGTGAGGCCCTCTGCAACTTAGTGAGACCCAGTTTCAAAATAAAGAATAAAAAATAGGGCTAGAGGTATAGCCTGGAGGTAGAACACCCCTGGGTTCAATCCCCGGTACTGCAAAAAAAAAAAAAGAAGTTCTCTAAACAGACTAGAAATTATTATTATTATTACTATTACTATTTTATTTGGTACTGAGGATTGACCCAAAGTGCATTCTACCTTCAAGCCACACCCCCAGCAGTGGACCCCCAATAGAGAAATGAATGAGCAAATGACTAAATAAATGGCCACTCACATCTATATAGATAAATATAAATAGTAGAAAACATAGAAATCACTAGGTATCATTGCTAATATTTTATTGAACAAGGATATTTCTTTTTTTTTTTTTTTGCGGTACTGGGGATTGAACCCAGGGGCGTTCTACATCCAAGCTACAACCCCAGCCCTATTTTGTACTCTTTATTTGGAAACAGGGTCTCGCTAAGTTGCGGAGGCCTCACTAAGTAGCTGAGGCTGGCCGCGAACTTGCGATCCTCCGGTCTCAGCCTCCCAAGTACTGGGATTACAAGTGTGCGCCACCACGCCCGGCTGAACAAGGATATATTTCTTACTAAGCTAAAACTTGAAAATAGTTAAGCATCTGGTAAATGTAGAACTGAAAAGCATGTTTGACTATAGATTTTACTCTTCTTCTGAACTTTCTCCTCCCCAGAAGCTATTTCTTTTTTTTTTTTTTTTTTTGCGGTACCAGGGATTGAACCCAGGGGCATTTTACCTCCGAGCTACACCCCCGGCCCTATATTTTTATACTTTATTTTGAAACCAGGTCTCACAAATTGCGGAGGGCCTCACTAAGTAGCTGAGGCTGGCCGCAAACCCAGATCCTCCGGTCTCAGCCTCCCAAGTACTGGGATTACAAGTGTGCACCACCATGCCTGGCCTACACATTATATTTTGAAGATACTCTTCAAATTGTATGAATTGGATAGTGAGTAAAACAAGACAAAAAGCAGACGATACCTTAAGATTTTGTGAATTACAGAGACTTATGGATTTTTCTTTTTACCCAATAAGGAATTTTAAATAAATTAGTTCAACAGCTTCAGGCACCTCTTTGACTATTTCAGGAAGTTATTAAGACAATCCTACTCCAAAACCTTTGAGTTTTACACCAGTGTACTTTATTTAACCTTATAAAACAATTAATTTATTTAGACTTCAGAAGAGTCGGTGAAAGGACTTCAATCCTCTGCCCGCAGGCTACCCTGCAATTTTTATTTCTTATCCTTTCCACGAGTCAAGAAAACAGCTGTGTTTACCCATTTGTGGCTGACAAAAACCATTTGTTGGTACTGTATATCAAAGTTACTTTTGCAAATGCAAAACCTGGCAGCATTTTAATTCCGAATTATCACATGTGTGCTTGAATGAATCTTTAGAGGGAGAACTGCCAGTTTGAAGGGCTACTGAAGCACTTAAATATTCATCAGACGGGGGTCTGCCAAGAGCTTCAAGAGTCCAACTGCTTCCTCAAATTACATACTAGCCGGGCGTGGTGGCGTGCGCTTGTCATCCCAGTACTTGGGAGGCTGAGACTGGAGGATCCCGGTTCGCGGCCAGCCTCAGCTAGCTACCTCAGCTACTTAGCGAGGCCCTCCACAACTTAGTGAGACCCTGTTTCAAAATAAAGAATAAAAAATAGGGCTGGGGGTGTAGCTCGGAGGTAGAATGCCCCTGGGTTCAGTTCCCTTACCGAAAAAAAAAATTACATACTAGACAGAGAAGATTTGGGGAATGTTAACACAATGAGAATATGAGTTGCTTAGATACTTTGAAATAAGAACTGCTGAGAGTAGCTAGCCTTATCCATGGAGGGGGTTGATGAGAAAGAGTCTTCCTAAAACAAGTAATATTCTGAATATTGTTTGCTGGCAAAGCTAGCCAGAGTTTCAATTGGAAGAACACACTGGGCGTGGTGGCACACACCTGTGATCCTGGTACTTAGAGGAGGCCCAGACCAGAGGATTGCAGGTTTGAGGGCAGCCTCAGCAATGCAGCAAGATTCTCAGCAACTGAGCGAGACCCTGTTTCAAAACAAAAAATAGAAATGGCTGGGTAAAATGCCCCTGGGTTCAATCCCCAGTGACACACACACACACACACACACACACACACACACAAAGATTGGAAGAACAGAGAAAATGATAAGGATTCTAAAGAGATGCCTAAAAATAATCCAATTTATTAAGACTAGCCTTCTGGATTACTTATTCATTTGATAAATAATTTTTTTTTGTGGAACTGGGGATTGAACCCGGGGCATTCTATCTCCAAGCTACACCCCCAGCCCTATTTTTTATCCTTTATTCTGAAACAGGGTCTCATTAAGTTGCAGAGTGTCTCACTAAGTAGCTGAGGCTGACCGCGAACCGGGCTCCTCCGGTCTTAGCCCCCCAAGTACTGGGATTACAAGTGTGCGCCACCACGCCCAGCTTCTTCTTCTTCTTTTTTTTTTTTTTTGCGGTACTGGGGATTGAACCCAGGGGCATTCTACCTCCGAGCTACACCCCCAGCCCTATTTTTTATTCTTTAGTTTGAAACAGGGTCTCACTAAGTTGCAGAGGGCCTCACTGAGTAGCTGAGGCTGGCCGCGAACCCGGATCTTCCGGTCTCAGCCTCCCACATACTGGGATTACAAGCGTGCGCCACCATGCCCGGCTGTGGCTTTTCTTTTATAGGGAACTTGGTGAGGACTGGGCAGTGAGGATGCAGTCCAGGGATCACAAGATCACTCAGGGTGTTGGGCCACCCTCATGTTCTGGTGGAGGGCGCCCTTATCTAATCAACAGGGATCTCTTTTGCTTAAACTATTCTCAGGTGGGTGGCTGACAGTGCTCGAGGTAATTATCAAAAGTGGATGAGTTTCCTGTTTGGTGGTCACCTTCCCAAATCTTGTGGTGTCAATAGATGTCTCTCCTGCTTAACTATTCCTAGCTGGGATAATTAACGGTCCTCAAGGTATTTTACACGTGAGTGAATGATATGGGGTGGGTGGACTACCTTTCCCTTCCTTTGTCTGATCTATAGATACTCCTGTTGAGGGTAATTAACAGTGCTCAGCATAGTTATCAAAAGCCAGTGAGTATAGATTTGTAAATTCCCCAGAAATTTGGGAGTGCCCGGGCCTGTCTTGGGAGGTGACAGGTGTGGCTTTGGGAGGGAGAGTAGTGAGGAATTTAGCACAGGATTCCTTTTTGTGGTGCGGGGATGGAACCCAGGAGCATTCTACCTCCAAGCTACACACCCAGTCCTTTTTATTTATTTTATTTTATTATTTCTTTTCTTTTTTTTTTTTTGCGGTACCGGGGATTGAACCCAGGGGCGTTCTACCTCCGCGCTACACCCCTGGACCTATTTTTTATACTTTATTTTGAAACTGGGTCTCATGAAGTTGCGAAGGGCCTCACTAAGGAGAGACAGAGAGTCAGGGAGAGAGAGAGAGAGAGAGAGAGAGCTGAGGCTGGCTGCGAACCCGGATCCTCCGGTCTCCACCTCCCAAAGTACTGGGATTACAAGCGTGCACCACCACGCCCGGCATTATTTATTTTATTTTTAAAAATTTTGTGGTCTGGGGCCGGGCGTGGTGGTGCACGCTTGTAATCCCAGTACTTTGGGAGGCGGAGACCGGAGGATCCGAGTTCGCGGCCAACCTCAGTGCGCATGCGCGGGCGCGCGCGCTTTATCTCTCCTCTCTCTCTCTCTCCTCTCTCTCTCTCTCTCTCTCTCTCTCTCTCTCTCTCCCTAGTGAGGCCCTCCGCAACATCGTGAGACCCCGTTTCAAAAATAAAGCATAAAAAAATAGGGCCGGGGGCGTAGCGCGGAGGTAGAACGCCCCTGCGTTCAATCCCCCCCAAAAAAATTTTGTGGTCTGGGGATTGAACCCAGGGGCCTTCTACATCTGAGCTACACCCCCAGCCTTATTTCATTTTTTATTTTTAAACAGGGTCTCACTAAGTTGCAGAGAGCCTCACTAAATTGCTGAGGCTGGCTGCAAACCTGTGATCCTCCTGTCTCAGCCTCCTAAGTACTGGGATTACAAGTGTGCACCACCATGCGGGACTTCCTTTTTATTTGGAAACAGGGTTCTCATTGAGTTGCTGAGGCTGGCCTCAAACCTGTCTTAAGTCTCCCAAGTACTGGGATACAGGTGTGGGCCACCACGCCCGGCTCAGGCTTCCATATTAATGTTGTTTTCCTAGCGCCTCCTTTATGTCTCCTTTTTACCTCTCTCTTTTATTTCTTCTATCTTACCTCAGAACTGCCTTGGGTGGGGTTTAAGCATGAGTGTTTTTTTTTAATAGAAATTTTGCAGGTGATTCTGATGTGCAGTCACCTTTGAAAATTACTGCCTTCGAAGCCAGGTGCAATGGAACACACCTGTAATTCCAGTACTGGGGAGGCTGAGACAGATTGAAGGTTTGATGCTAGTATGTTACCACTTAGTGAGACTGTTTCAAAATAAAAAATACATAAGAAGGACTGGGGTATAGCTCAGAGATAGAACACCCCTGGGTTCAATCCCTGGTAACACACACACTCACATGCACACACACACCCCAAGACCCCAAAGCAAAAACACAAAAAAGTCACTGCCTTAGACCCCTGCCTCCTCTACTGGCAGCCCGTCCCTGTCCCTTCTCCCACTCTGAATCAACCTCACAAGCTTTCACTCAGGATTCTAGGATGCAGACTGGTCAGGGTCACCGCTATAACTCCGTAAAGAGTCCTGGGAGTTCCCCGTCTGGGAAGGGAAGCACACCTCGGGCCCCTGGGGTCCTTGGGCCAGTGACTAAAAGAATTTCTACACGTGCCAGTCACAGAAAAAGACAGAGGTTTAATTCAAGAAAAGGGAGATACACGTCCAAGGAAAAATGTGGGCCACCTTGAGTATGTGAGAGCTCTCGAGAATGTGAGAGCTCTGGAGAATGTGAGAGCAGCAGTCTGGGTCTTTGCAACCCGATTCTTATAGGAAATTGGGGGGGGCGTGGCTGGGGCACTAGCTGGGTGGTGTCTGACCTTGTTCCTCCTAATGGATCTTTTGTTAACCAAGTATCTCAGGAATCTCAGGTGGGAGAGGGGCCATTATGATTAAGGGTGTGGGCTCATTAAGGCTTCTGTCTGACTGAACACACCCTATAGGGTGTGTTAGATTAAAAAAAATTAAATCTATATTTTTCTTCCCAATGTCTCCTTTCTGCCTAGTATTTCTTCTACCTCATCAGACTGAGCATCGCCTTGCCTCGGAGCCGTATCCTGAATTACCCCCACCCCCACTATGAACTCTGCGTAGTTCCATGTCTCTCAGCGAGCAAACCACCTTTTCTCATGAACGGGTCTTTTTGCTTTCACCGGACTGTGAGTTTAGGAGCTGGGTTCATATCTGTATCCCTTGTGTCAATAAGTATTGTCAGGATGAATGAGTGACAAATATTAACTACTTTTAGAACTCCATTTTCTGGGGTTTAAACCTCCGGAATCGCTTGGGGGAGTATTTCCAAGACAACTGGTAGTCCAAAGACCCCGGCATTCTCTAAACTCCACTGCAGACCTGGCAGCGGACACTGGGGACACTGGGGCTGTGAAAGGGGAGGTCCAGAGCTGTAAACGCCCATCGTTAGACACAGCGCACTCCTGTACGCTCTTTGCTGCCCAACTTGGTATTCTGGAAATAATGATAAAAGTAGCTACGTACCTGACATGGTTCTAAGAAATTAACATAGATTTTCCTTTCATCCTCATAACAATGGTATTTGCTAGATACTCATGATATCATCTTATAGTTAAAGAAACTGATATATACTTCCTATTTGCAACAACCTTGAAAGAAAGCAAAGCTTAGAGGTCAAACAACTCACCTACAGTTATGTGGCTAGTAAGTAGAATCAAATCCAGCCACAGTGTTCATTAATTTAAATGGTTAAGAGCCAGGCGTGGTGACACATGCTTGTAATCCCAGTACTTGGGAGACTGAGACCAGAGGATTCAGATTCGCGGCCAGCCTCAGCTACTTAGTGAGGCCCTCCACAACTTAGTGAGACCCTGTTTCAAAATAAAGGATAAAAAATAGGGCTGGGGGTGTAGCTCGGAGGTAGAATGCCCCTGGGCTCAATCCCCAGTACCGCAAAAAAAAAAAAAAAATGGTTAAGAAGCACTGTCTTATGAACTGTTGTAACATAATCTCACTTATGTCAGTGTGATGATTTTGTCTGCAAATAATAGAAAACCATAATTCTGATCCATATAAATAATAAATATATAATTTTTCATAACAAGAGTCCCGGTCCTCACACCCACACACACAGGCCTTTTCCTATTGATCACGTCCAAGGGTGTGAGGTAGCCCTGCTCTGCTGCAGGATCAGGTGGGCGCTGTGGAGCCAGTGGCTACTTCTATCACCCTAATGTTCGTAGAGCATGGGAGTTTTCAGAATTCTTTCATGGTAGTTACCACTCTTTTTTTTTTTTTTTTTTGGTACTGGGGATTGAACCCAGGGGCATTCTACCTCTGAGCTGCACCCCCAGCCCTAGTTTTTATTCTTTATTTTGAAACAGGGTCTCACTAAGTTGCGGAGGGCCTCACTAAGTAGCTGAGGCTGGCCCCAAACCTGGATCTTCCTGTCTCAGCCTCCCGAGTACTGGGATTGCAAGCGTGCGCCACCACGCCCAGCTACCACTCGTAATTTTCACAACAATCCATGTGAACATTTTTGGTTAGCCTCACAGGTAGTTTTGTTTTCAGAAAAAAAGAAGTTTAAATTTAATATTAATATCAATTTAAAAAGTATGAATCTCACTATCTAATTCTTCCTTAGATTTATTTATCTTTGTGGTACTGGGGATTGAACCTAGGGCCTTGTGCACTGAGCTACATCCCTAGCCTGTTTTATTTTATTTATTTTTGTGCGTGTAGCACTGAGGATTAAACCCAGGGCATTCTACCTCCAAGCTATACTCCAAGCCCTATTTTACTTTTTATTTTCAGACAGGGTCTTGCTAAGTTCTTCAGGCTGGCATTAAACTTGGGGTTCTCCTGCCTCGGACTCCTGAGTAGCTGAGAGCATAGGCATATACCACTGTGCCTGGTGCTTCCTGAGGCTTTTAAGTACTAAATACAATTTTTTTTTTCTGGGGGATGGGGTTTACTAGGGATTGAACCCTGAGGCATTCTACCTCTGAGATATACCCCCAAACCTTTTTTGTTTTGTTTTGTTTTGAAACAGGATCTTGCTAGGTTGCTGAGAGTCTCACTAAATTGCTGTGGTTGTCCTCCAACCTGTGATCCTCTTGTCCAGTTTCCTAAATACTGGAACTATAGGTGTGCACCACCATGGCTGGCTCAAATTCTATTTTTATAAGTCTAACAAATTTGACAACCACTGTTCAGAGAACTTTGATTAACATTGAGTCCTATTTAAAAACAAAATTTTTATGCCGGGTGTGGTGGTGCACGCTTGTAATCCCAGTACTTTGGGAGGCGGAGACCGGAGGATCTGGGTTTGCGGCCAGCCTCAGCTCTCTTTCTCTCTCTCTCTGTCTCTCTCTCTCTCTACTTAGTGAGGCCCTCTGCAACTTCGTGAGACCCGGTTTCAAAATAAAGTATAAAAAAATAGGGCCGGGGGTGTAGCGCGGAGGTAGAACGCCCCTGGGTTCAATCCCTGGTACCACACACACAAAAAAAGATAAAAACAAAATTTTTATATTTCATTTAAAAATTTAATACATATTTGATTTTGTTAAATAATTAACTTAATAGAACTTTCCTGAGCCCTAAATAATAATTCTTGATCTGATATGTTAAATTAAACTTATAATATGTTGAATGTGATGTTCTCTTAAATCATTCAGTCTTAGACATAAACTTACACACATATAAATCAATTATGCATTTGTATATTTTAAATTGGATTTACAAAGCATTTACTCTAATACTTCAATCATCTTAAAACATGATACAGTTATTTATTTTTTTTAAAATTTTTTTTTTGTGGTACCGGGGATTGAATGCAGGGGCGTTCTATCTCCGCGCTACACCCCCGGCCCTATTTTTTATGCTTTGTTTTGAAACCAGGTCTCACGAAGTTGCGGAGGGTCTCACTAAGGAGAGAGAGAGAGAGAGAGAGTGAGAGAGAGACAGGGAGAGAGAGAGCGAGAGCTGAGGCTGGCCACGAACCCAGATCCTCCGGTCTCCGCCTCCCAAAGTACTGGGATTACAAGCGTGCTCACCACGCCCCGCTTTTTTAATATGTTTTTATTGGTGCATTGTAGTCTCACATCATAATGGGTATCAGTTTGGTGTTAACATACATGCACACAGCTCTTGGTGTCCCCCCCCCGCCTCCCCCCACATGTAGCACTGAGAATGATGTTGGTATAATCTCATATGTACACATTGTTTATGATAGTAATTCCATAGATTCACTTCTTTCTTGCCCTTCCCCTTCCCTTGTACCCCTTCCCTTGCACCACTGAGGGTTCTCTGTTGTCATTGGAGTCCCTTTTGTGTCCCCACTACTCCCTAGGTTACGCATATTAATGAAAACATATGTCTCCTTTTTTTGTGATTGGCTAATCTCACTTAACATAATGTTCTCCAGATCTTTCCATTTTCTTGCAAATGCTGTTATTTTGTTCTTCTTTATTGCTGAGTACAATTCCATTGTGTGTATTTCCCATAATTTTGTAATCCATTAATCTGTTTATGGACATCTAGGTTGGTTCCATAATTTGGCCACTGTGAATTGTGCTGCTATGAACATGGGTATGCATATATTACTGATACAGTTATTTATTTATTTTTAGCAGAACTGGGGATTGAACCCAGGGGCATTCTACCTCCAAGCAACATCCCCAGCCTTATTTTTTTTATTTTGAAACAGCGTCTCGCTAGGTTGATGAGAGTCTCACTGCTGAGGCTGTCCTCGAACTTGCAATCCTCCTGTCTTAGCCTTCCAAATACTGGGATTATAAGTGTGTACCACCATGCCCGGCTGAAACATGATACATTTAAAACACCATATGTGCACAAATTCCTTAACCCCAAAATACAAATACAATTTGAATTTGGTTCCTTGAAGTTTTCTTGGGGTTATAAGGTACTTCCCACTTAGCCTACAATTTTCCCATGTAATTATGGCTTGAGGTTGCATAGCCACCAATGATTTCAGTCAGGATGCTAAGTGAGTTCTTTGGTGACTAACTGAATCCTATTTGTGGATGCTAAGCCAATTACTTCTTAATTGCAAGAGAGGGACAGGGCAAGTGGTTTGGGACCAAGATCCTTCGGTTGCTCTTGGGAGATGTCTGTTCCTCCCATATCACTTGATTGGATTTTGTGTTTCTTTGGCTCCTAAAATATGTAAACATATTTTCCTTGACTTTCCTAAGATAATATATATATATTGTACTGGGGATGGAACCCAGGGTCATTCTACCACTGAGGTACACCCCCAGACCTGTATTATTTTTTTTTTGGAAATGGGGTCTTGCTAAGTTGCTGAGAGTCTCAATAAGTTGCTGAGGCTGTCCTTGAACCTGCAAGCCTCCTGTCTCAGCCTCCCAAGTACTAGGATTACAGGCATGCGCCACCACACCTGGTTTCCTAAGAAATTTGAATTTGCTAGTTTCCTACATTCATTCTACACTTCTGCATTCTGTTAGAAACAGATTTTAGGGAAGCCACAAATAAAGAAAAAAAAATCTCATGAAACCAAAAGTAACTCAGAAAAGCAATTTACTTCTGCCAGAAAGGTGTGAATGCCACTGTAAAACTGGAGCAAGCACCTGGCATGGACAGTCCACACAGTCTTTTATCCCCCTAATGCATAGGCCACTGCACTGTCCCCCATTGGCTGGAGTAAGACTTCACAATCTAATCTGGTTGGCTGGTTTTCCCTGGGCAGATTTTACAAAAGGAAAAACATGGAACCGGAACATCTGGAGTGGAGCATATAGTCATGTGTAAAACAGTTACAAAATGGGCACCCAAGCGTCAGTTACAAAATAGAAGTCTGCCAGTTTCCATGTGATCTTGTAACTTCCATAGAAAAGATTGCTTTCCTTTCTTACAATTTCCCCCTTGTTTATTATATACTTTTATTCTTTTCTTTGAATTCTGTTAACATGAGCTGACTTTCTCCATCTGGTTTTGCAAGTAGAAAAAGGTTCTCATGGTATAGGGGGTAGAGGCTGTTTAGTAATCGCTGTCTCTATAAATCTCTGAACTAATCCTCGGATGAAAGGGATTATATAGCATCCTACCAAAATCATCATTCCAATAACAATGATGAGGGATGTCAGGACAGGTGTCATTATTCCCTTCATTTACTAAACCATTGTTCCATTAGATTAGTGAAGGCATCATCTATTCCTGAATTTTCAGTGAGTTCAGTAGCTAGGGTTATTAATTCTTATAGAGTTAATCTATTTTTCCATGTCATCTGGTTAGTAGTAGCATCTAATTGTTTAGCTGTTCCTTCTATAGCATTTTTAGTATTGAAAAATCTCTGCTGATGATAATACAAATAATTAATCCACTCTACATTTTAAAAAACAACCAACATAGCCAGGTGTGGTGGCACACGCTTGTAATCCCACTACTTGGGAGGCTGAGACAGGAGGATCCGGGTTCGCGGCCAGCCTCAAGTACTTAGTGAGGCCCTCCTCAACTTAGTGAGACCCTGTTTCAAAATAAAGAATAAAAAAAATAGGGCTGGGGGTGTAGCCTGGAGGTAGAATGCCCCTGGGTTCAATCCCTGGTACCGCAAAAAAAAAAAAAAAAAAACCCAACAACATAGCATACCATTTAGCATATTGACTACTAATACCCTGTCCATTAGTACGAATAATTTGCTTTTGTTTTTACATATTTGGCAGAGCTGTCTGTAAATCAAGGATCTTGTTTCTCCTTTAGGTGTCCAGTGGTCCTGGCCCTGCAAAACCTCAAGAGGGACAGGTTTCGTTTTATAACATTTTATAGAATCAGAAGTATTTGACATCAGTGCCACATTATTTCTTCTGTGAGCCTAAAAGCAGAAGCACCATTACAAATTATAATGTAGAATATAAGGGAGAGCCAAAGTCAGAAGATAGTTAAATTCTGTTGGTCCTCTTTTAAATGACTCTCTGAGTATGGCTCTTTTTAACCCCGGAATAGCATATTTATTTCTGGTTTCCTGTTTGGTATTCAAGACCAAGTAGGTAGCCCTCTGTGGGGCCAACATAACTTTTTATAAAATTATTTACCATTAAGGTCAGTCCAGGCCGGTACTCTTAAGGATTTTTGTGAGGCTTTTCCTCTACCAGTTGTGCCATCTGCCAAGATGGGTCATGGTCCTGCTGACTAAATGGCTTCCTTGAAGCACTGGGGATATTTCCCTCTTCAGTGACCCTCCTTTTTACAGAATATACACAGGTTGCTCTTAGTCTCTGGGGTTTTCACAATCCCCCTGTGTGTGTGTGACTTACCAGAATTGCAGAACCCTTAGGAATCCCATCATCCCTGGCTCTTATTTGATCTTGGAGGGCAAGGGTCAAAATATTGGCTGTTTTCTCCTTAGGGGTTTTATTCTCTGATTGGTCTCCAAGTCCCAATTGTTGAATACCCAGTAGGCTAGCTTTACCAGTCCTTGTTAATGAATAGGGGTCAGTATTACAGACTATCTGTTTTCCAGGTGATGGCTAGCATCTCAAAACACTTTCTAGCTTATTCTGCTAGAAGTTGCACTTCTGTAAAAAATTAACAAACAGTTACAAAGATTTACAAGGAAAATGCAAAACAAAACTATTAGGGACAAAACAAATCCAGTTTCTGTAATAGTTCCGACAATATTTGATGATATAAACAAATACGCATTTAAATTTGACTTGTTTATACATACAAATATATCATTAAGCCGGGCATGGTGGTGCATGCTTGTCATCCCAGTACTTGGTAGGCTGAGACTGGAGGATCCGGGTTTGCAGCCAGCCTTAGCTACTTAGTGAGGCCCTCTGCAACTTAGTGAGACTCTGTTTCAAAATAAAGAATAAAAAAAAAGCCGGGCGTGGTGGTGCACACTTGTAATCCTGGTACTTTGGGAGGCGGAGACCGGAGGATCCGGGTTCCCGGCCAGCCTCAGCGCGCATGCGCATGCGCGCGATTGATCGATTGATCTATCTCTCTCCCCTCTCTCTCTCTTTCTCTCTCTCTCTCTCTCTCTCTCTCTCTACCTAGTGAGGCCCTCCGCAACATCGTGAGACCCGGTTTCAAAAATAAAGCATAAAAAAAATAGGGCCGGGGGCGTAGCGCGGAGGTAGAATGTCCCTGCATTCAATCCCTGGTACCGCAAAAAAAAAAAAAAAAGAATAAAAAAGAGGGCTTGGGGTGTAGCTCAGAGGTATAATGCCCCTGGGTTCAATCCCCAGTACCGCAAAAAAAAAAAAAACCACACACAAATATATCATTATTACCCAATTTTTTTGGTCAATACAACTTCCAGCCCCTAAATCCTCCATTGCCCCCTTTTCAGCAAGAAGTATCCAGAATGAAAATGGCACCCCATTTCCCAAAAATATAAATTATGACCTCTGGAATGTAGGCACTGTGGACTCAAGCCAAAAGCCCCCCAGAACCTGGAACTTGAGAAACAGTACAAAACTGAAGAAATGGTGTGAATACTAAGAAAAATGCCCCTGACCATCACCCTGCCTCCTGGCCAAGGACTTTACCAGATATGGCCTGACCTCAAACTCACCAATCAACAACTTACACAACTGCTCTTTCACTCTTACCCCACTCCTAACCCCATAAAAAAGCCCCAAAGTCTGTAAGAAAGCGGGCTTCTGACTCTGGTAGCTCTCTCCTGGTCAGTTGTCCCTCCCAGGCTTTTATCCTGAATAAAGCCCGTTCCTTGCTGTTGGTCCCTGTCCCTTCATTTTCTAACAGCTGAGACCTGGTGGTAAGTCTCTCAACAGTGCAGAGAAAAGCTTAAGCAAACACCGTGGCTGACCAGATAATTTCATGCATGAACCAAGGTAGGAAATGCCACAGGGGGTTGGCAAAGTATTTCCTCGGTGGTCGGGATATCCCAGGGTGAGGGCTGTGTGTAAATGACAGAGGCATCTAAAGACTCCTAATGAAAGCAGACCCCAGAGATTAGTTTCCCTGCAAGGGGCCTGGCTGGTGGGGGAAGCGGGGTCAGAGTTTGAGAAACCCCCAGAAAAAATAGGGGCGTCGAGACTTGCCCAGTATCTAGAAGAAAGGAGACAATCTTACCAGACACTGTCCCTTTTCCCCAGAGTTCCTTGGGCTTGCCAGCTGCAGGGGCGATGGACTCTGGGCCCCATCAATCAGCAAATGATAAGGCTATTAGAGAAGAAAGTTCCTGAGGAGGAGGTCTGGGGCTCAGGCGTGGGATGGACTCAAAGGAGGAGGGTGCCCTTGCTGAGGACATTCCCACTTCCAGTGGCCCCCTTGTGCACAGGTTGGGCAGGGCTTTTTTGGAGGCGGTGGGTCCAGGCACCCTTTGGTCCAATGTCCGCCCTTGCCACAATGGAAACAATTATGGGGGAGGGGGATTGTCTGAACACAGGTTTTCCTGTCTCTGGATAATGGAGGCAAGTATTTAATATTTTTGGCATAAATGCTTTTCTCTTTGGCTTTTTTGTTCCTTCTACCTGATGTTGAATACCTTGAAGGCAGTACTTAGGCGATCCCTAGAAGTAGTCTGAGGACTCTCTTCCATCTGTTGTTACTTTTTCCGTATGTCAGGGTGGATTGAGAAATAAAACATTAAGTATAAAACAGTCTGTCCCTCCCTTGACTGGGGATCCATTTTTGTATATTTTGTCATGGCCTCTCTGAGCCGGACAGGAAAAGGGCAGGATTTTTGTCAGGCTCCTGGGTTAACTCCCTCAGTTTATCATAATTTATGACTTTTGTGGGCATTTTTATCCATAACCACCAAGAGGCAGGAGACCATGTGGTCTCTGCTGTTACAGGAATTATCTTCCTGCTGGTAGGTCCAATTGGGGTCAGCTTTGGGACGGCCTCAATGCCCACCAGGTGGGCTCCAGGGACCTGGCGATGGAGCTCATCCAGGGGGGCCTCTGTGGTTCACCAGAGGAGCTGCTTTTCTTCAGGATTTAAGGTGGAGGTAAGTAGCCAGGTGTGGTGGTGCACACGGGTAATCCCAGTACTTGAGAGGCTAAGACAGGAGGATCACAGGTTTGGGAGGCTGAGACAGAAGGATCATAGGTTTGAAGCCAGCCTTGGCAACTTAGTGAGGCCCTCTACAACTTAGTGAGACCCTGTTTCCAAATAAAAAATGAAATTGGGCTGGGGGTATAACTTGGAGGTAGAATACCTCTGGGTTCAATCCCTAGTACCAAAAAAAAAAAAAAACAAAACAACAAATTGGAGGTCAGGATGATATACATATCCTGCCAGATCAAATTGTATTGTTGAATGACTCGAAGAAACCCCAGGGAAATCCAGCGGGGTGCTCAGAGAAAGATCTTAGTTGCTCTTCCACCTGGGCAAAGTCAGACATAGAAAAGGGCACATGGACGCAATGATTCCCTGGGGCCCTGCGACCTTCAGGAAGGGCAAGACGGCGTGAGAACAAGTGTGGGGTGGAGAGAAAGGGAGGGTTTGGGCAGTCACGGAAGGAGGATTAGGCAGTAGCAGTGGAGGAGGAGCGATTTAGTCAGACCCTATTTCAAGCTAAAAAATAAAATAGGGCTGGGGGTCTAACTCAAAGGTAGAAAGCTGCTGGGTTCAATTCCCAGTACCAAACAAATAAAAATCTGAATATTACCTAAACTTAAGCAGAGCCTCCTAAAAACATAGCTTCTAACTGACTTGGCTCTGAGGATTCCTATCTGGGAGAAAACTGTTCCTTAATATCAGCAAGTGCAGATTCAACTAGCCATTAGCATCAAAAAGCCCAATGGAACTTTCTAGCTTACCCACTGAAGTCGAAACCTTCTTCCCCTTGTTGGTAAATTGGCATGTAAACCTTTTGTAGTTTGGATCTGGACGTCCCCCAAAGGCTCATGTGTAAAGGTTTGGTCCTCAACTGGAGGTGGTGGAAACTAGGCTAGCCTCAGCAACTTAGTGAGACTCTCATCAATTTAGTGAGGCCTTGTTTCAAAATAAAAAGTAAAAAGAACTGAGGGTATAGCTCAGAGGTAGAATGTCCCTGAGTTCAATCCCTAGGATCAAACGAAACAAGCAAACAAAAAAGATACAGAAGGAAAAGGCTCAGCACTCCTCTGCTGAATGCCAGGATACTGTCGCTCATCTCCTGCTCACACTTCCCCCAAAGAAAACATCAGACAAAAGGATGCTACATACAACCAGAGTGGGGCTTTTGGCTGAAAACTACTCTAAGGACTGATAATCCAAAAAAAGGTATTTAAAACAGGCGTGTGTGTATGTGTGCGTGTGTGTTACTGGGGATTAAACCCAGAGGTATTCTGCCTCTGAGCTACACCCCCAGCCCTTTTTATTTTATTTTTGTTTGGAAACAGGGTCCTGCTAGGTTACTGAGAGTCTTGCTAAGTTGCTGAGGTTGTCCTCGAACCTGGATCCTCCTGTCTCAGCCTCCCAAGAACCGGGATTACTGGCATGCACCACCTTGCCCAACTTAAAACAGAATTTTAAAACAAGACTTTTCCTCAACATTCCCCTTCCCAAGACTGAAGAAAAGCAGAGAAAAAAAACCCCATCAAGCTGCATATTTAATAGAGTTTCTAGAAAGCAGTGTCAGATTACAACTTCTTCTAGTCGCCTTGGTAAGTGGATTCCTGCATAAAGGAGAAAAAGGAAGTCATCAAATTCCAGTAACTTCCACTCCCAGAGCAAGCCTGGCAAATGACTCTGGCCAGATTTGCGCCCTGAAGGGGGGCTCGGCTGGGAGCCTCCCAACAGGGGCTGCAGGGTGAGCAAACAGAAATGCAGGTCACCCAGTGGAGCTTGAATTTCGGGTAAACAATGAATATATTTTTTCATATGAATATATCCCAGTTGTATAATTGATTCAAATTTAATGGAGCATCCTGTATTTTATCTGGCAATTGTACTCCAAACACTTAAAAAAAAAGGTAGATAGTATAGTTTCCCTAGGTGATTTACCCTTCCCGTCTCCTTATACCTCAAAGAGCAGAACTTCTTTCCCTAAAGAGAAAACTTGGGAGTGGAGCTCAGTGGTAGAGCAGTTGCTTAGCATGGGTAGGAGGGCCTACCCAGCATGCAAAAACAAAAGCAAGAAGAGGGAGAGAGAGAGGGAGAGAGGGAGAGAGGGAGAGAGAGAGAG
>PVJS01043558.1:0-10010 GCA_004027185.1 Glis glis | reverse complement strand
CATGGGATCCTGTCAAGAGTTAAGACTCCTAAGATTAGGCCTGGGGTCAGTGACTAAAATAATAAAAATAATAATAATAATAATAATAATTAAAACTTCAATATGAAGAGATAAGTCACTCTCAGCTTTTTTTATTGGTGTATTATACTCTCACATAATAATGTAGTTCATAGTGATAGTGACATACATGCATATAACACTTGGTGGGCATTCCCCCGGCCCCCTCTGAATTCCCCACTCCCGCATACAGTGTATTGAGATTGACATTGGTATTCTCACATGTGTACATAATGATAATGGAAGTGATTCCTTCACTGATTCCCCCACCCCCATCCTTCCCCTAGATCAGCTCCCTGGCTCCACTGGAATTTCTCCTCTATTATTTAAAGTCACTCTGGAATCCTGATTTCTCCCTAGCTTCCACATATGAAAGAAAACACATGGCCCTTCACTATCTCTGACTGGCTAATCTAACTTAACATAATGTTCTCCAGGTCCATCCATTTTCCTGCAAATGACATAATTTTGATCTTCTTTATTGGTGAGTAGAATTCATTTGTGTTTATAGCTGATAATTTTGTAATCCATTCATCTGTTGATGGACACATAGATACCTAGGTTGGTTCTATAATTTGGATATTGTGAATTGTGCTGCTATGAACATGGATATGCATATATTACTATAATATTCTGATTTCAGTTCCTTTGCATAGAAACTCAGAAGTGGTATAGCTGGATCATATGGTAGATTCATTCCGAGTTTTCTGAGGAATCTCCACACTGATCTCCATAGCAACTGTACTAATTTGCAATCCTTCCAACAGTGTAGAAGAGTTCCTATTTCCCCACATCCTTGCCAACATTTATTGTTTGACTTCTTGATGATTGCCATTCTGATTGGGGTTAGATGGAATTTCAGTGTAGTTTAATTTGCATCTCCCTGATTGCTAAAGATGTTGAATATTTTTTCATGTATTTACTGGCCATTTGTAAGTGTTTAGTTAGTTTAATTGCCCATTTATTGATTGGGTTTTTTTATTTTTAGTGTGAAGTCTTTTAAGTACTTTGTATATTCTAGATATTAGTCTCTTATCAGAAGGATAGCTGGCAAAGATCTTCTTCCATTGTGCAGGCTCTGTCTTTAGACTCTTGATGGCTTCCTTTGATGAACAGAAACTTTTTAGTTTAATGCCATCCTATTTATTAATTCTTGTTTTAATTTCCTGAGTTTTGCGGGTCATATTGAGCAAGTTTCTACCTGTGCCTATATGTTGGAGTGTCAGACCTATGCCCTCCTTTAGTAATTTCAAAGTCTAATTTCCAGGTCTTTGATCCATCTTGAGTTGACTCTTTTACAGAATGAGAGGTAGGAGTTTAATTACATTTTCAACAACTGGATATTCAGTTTTCCCAATACCATTTGTTTAAAAGGTTATCTTTTCTCCAATGTATGTATTTGGCACCTTTGTCAAAAATCAACATGTGCCTAGAAATCTGTTAATTTCTTCTGTTTTCCAGTTTGTTGGAGTATACATTTTCAAAATAGTTTCTGAATGATCCTCTGGATTTCCCCACTTTCTGTGGTGATGTCTCCTTTTTCATTTCTGATTTTAATAATTTTGGTTGATTTTGTCTTTCTTTTAGTTGGTTGGCTAAGGGTTTATCAATCTTAATATTTTCAAACAGCCAGCTTTTGTTTTGATTTTTTTTGTATTTTTTGTTGTTCTCTATTTCATTGATTTCTGCTCTGATTTTAATTATCTCCTTCCTTCTACTGACTTTCAGATTAGTCTGTTCCTGTTTTTCAAGGGCCCTGAGATGTATCATTAGGTTGTTTATTTGTTGACTTTCTGTTTTTCTTATGTGGGCACTCAGTGCTGTAAACTTTCCTCTTAAAACTGCCTTCAAAGTGTCCTATATATTTTGGTATGTTGTGTATATTTCTGTTTAATTCTGGGAATTTTTGTTTCTCCTTTTATTTCTTCTATGATCCAAACCTCATTCAAAAGTGTATCACTTAGTCTTCATGTATTTATGTAATTTCTTTTGGTCTTACTCTTGTTGATTTTCACTTTTATCCCATTTTGATCTTAAAATATGCAAGGAATTATATTACATTTTTTAAAATTTTCTGGTATAGCTGGGCATGGTGGTGCATGCTTGTAATCCCAGTACATGGGAGGCTGAGACAGGAGGATCTGGGTTCGCAGCCAGCCTCAGCTACTTAATGAGGCCCTCCACAACTTAGCGAGACCCTGTTTCAAAATAAAGAATAAAAAAAAAATAGGGCTGGGGGTGTAGCCCAGAGGTATAATGCCCCTGGGTTCAATCCCTGGTACCTTAAAAATTTTTTTCTGGTACTTGCTTTGTGGCCCAGAATATGTTCTATTTTGGAGAAGGTACCATGAGCAGTTGAGAAGAGTGTGTATGGTTGGAATATTATGTATATGTCTATTAGGTCCATTTAGTTTATAGTGTTCTTTAGTTCTGAAGAATCTTTACTCATTTTTCACCTGGAAGATCGATCTAGTGATGTGAGCAGTGTGTTGAAGTCTACTAGTAATATTGTCTTTGGGTTTATTTGAGATCTAATGTCCTGAATAGTTTGTTTTATAAAAGTCAGCGCATACAAATTTGTGGAATAATTTATACTATCATTACATCTTCTTGTTGGATTTTTTTTAGTAGAAGTGACCCACTTTGTCTCTTCTGATAAATTTTAGCTTAGAGTTGCTTTGTCAGATATGAGCGTTGCTACACCTGCTTGTTTTGGGCCTTCATTTGCATTATATATCTTCTTCCATCCATTCACCTTTAAACAACAAATATCTTTGCCTGAAGGTGAATTATTTGCAAGCAGAATATAGATGGATTATATTTTTTAATCTGCATTACAAGTCTGGGCCTTTTAATTGAGGAGTTTAGACCTTTGACATTCAATGTGATTATTGAGAAATGATTTTTGTTTCCTGACATTTTGAGTAATATTTTCTCTTTGACATAATGTTATTTCTCCTTTGCTTAGTTGCTCATCTGTTGAAACGTCCCTTCTCTGGTTCTGGCATTTATTTCATTTTTCTTCTTTGTGTTTTATTTCTTTAAGTATTTCCCTACTGTTGGCTTAGTAACTATGAATTCTTTTAATTTTTTATTGTCTTGGAAGGTTTTTATTTCTCCATAAAGTCTGAAAGATATCTTTGTTGGATATAGCTGTATTGCTTGGAAGTTGTTTTCTCTCAGGATCTGGAGTACATCATACATACCAGTCCTTCCTGGCTTTCATAACTTTGGTTGAGAAGTGTGGAGTGATTCTTATTGTTTTGTCCCTGAATGCCACCTGTTCTATTTTCTCGATGCAATTAAGATTCTTTCTTTGCTTTCTTTGTCTTCTACGTTTGCCATTTTTACTATTATGAGGTATGGAGAACTTTGATTTTTCTTTTTGCGGTACTGGGGATTGAACCCAGGGGCGTTCTACCTCCACGCTACACCCCCATCCCTATTTTTTTATACTTTATTTTGAAACCGGGTCTCACGAAGTTGCAGAGGGCCTCACTAGGTAGAGAAAGAGAGAGAGAGAGAGAGAGAGAGAGAGCTGAGGCTGGCTGCGAACCTGGATCCTCCGGTCTCCACCTCCCAAAGTACTGGGATTACAAGCGTGCGCCACCACGCCCGGCAGAACTTTGATTTTGTCTTGTTGATGTTCTGAATGTCTCCTATATGTGAATGACCAACTCTTTTTCTATGTTTGGGAAATTCTCTGATATTATTTCTCTGAAGAGGTTTCTAATGCCCTTGGTTTGTGTTGCTAGACCTTCTTCAATGACTATTATCCATAAGTAGTTCCATCTTATCCCAAATTTCTTTGATGCTCTGGTTGTGTTGTCATATTGTCATCTCTATGTTGTTAACTGTGTGGTCAGTTTTGAATGAGCTGTCTTCCAAGAGTGAAGCTCTATTTTCCATGTGGTCTAGTCCACCAGAGATGGTTTCTGTTGAGATCTTTAATTCATCTATTGTCTCTTTCATTTTGCTCAAAGCTTCTTTTTGGTTCTTACTTAGGGTCTCAATTTCTATATTCACATGTTCTTTCATTTCCTGTACACTTTCTCTGATTTCATTTCTGAGGCCTCTGATTATATTGAAAATCAAAATCTGAATTCTTATGGCATTTCCTGCAGCTCAATATTGGTGATCTCTCCTGTTGTTCAGTTGTGGAAGTCTATTGTTTCCTCATTGGTCTTTATTCTCATGTTTTCAGAATCTCAGGTGTGTATTTCCATTGTCTTGGCATCTTTTTCCTCTTTGTGTGAGTCTGGTGTCTATTTGTTTTCTCTTTATAATAAGACCTATGCTGGGGGTATATATTTGCCTTGACATATCTGTCTCATATATAATCAGACTTTTGAGTTTGTCCTCCAGAACCTTATTAACAAGATGTAGTTCTTATATCTGATTGGCTGCAGGCCACCATACTCTCCAGGTCCAAATTCAGGAGGGCATCTTCTGTTCAGAGCCTTCAGCCTGGCCTGCTGGTTGGAATTTATTGCCCCACAGACACCAACACTGTTCTGCTGGTTGTAAACCCATGAAACCCTGCTGAGTGCTTACCTCTGGCCTCTGTAGTCATTGGACCTAAGCTCAGCAGGGACAGAAATTACCATGTTCTGAGCTTGTGACTTTGCTGGCTGAGGTTTGATGGTCCAGGGACACTACCACTGATCTGCTGGTTACAATCATGTGTAGCACTGTTGGTCACTCTCCTGCATGCTCATTAGTCTCAAACTCTGCTTGTGGAGAGAGTGTTGTATTCCCAGGTTGTAGCTGTGATGATGTGAACCCCTGCTGGGCTGTGGCCTCCCTGCTTTCAGTGATAAAGCTCTGGCAGGGAGAGATTGTATTGTTCTGAGCCTGGGGCTTTGGTGGCTCAGTTATTTAGCCCCAGAGACATTGCTGCTGCTCTGGGCAGCTGAAATCACGTGAGACCATGTTGGCCTCTGGCCTTGGTGCTTGTGGTGTCCAATTACCACTGGATATGAGTTTATAGCTTTCTGAGCCTATAGCATGGTTGGCTGAGTTATTTTACCCCACAGACACTACTGCTGGTGGTCCTATGATTGCTGGAGACCCTGCAGGGGCATGGTGAACAGCCATCCCTAGGTCCCACCCACCCAGAGTGTCCCTAGGGACTGTCTGCTAATTCACATTTCTACCATGTCCAACTGTAGCCCCAGCCCCCATCTCTGCAGTGATGGTTTGCCAACTCACAGACCCTATAGGTCTGGGTCTGTTCATTGCCATGCAAGTTCCTACAGCTGTGCAGGCTCCCCACTGGGATGGTTTGTAAACTCAGGGTCTTGATGAGTGCTGCTAGGGTCCCTGCAGGAAGGGCCAAATTCATCTGCAATCAGAGGAGTTTGCTGGGCAATTTGGCTGGTTGGTCGGTATATTCTCAGTGGTGTAGATGAGGTGGGTTGTAGCCATTGGGGTCATGCAGGAATTTCCTGTCATTTCTCAGTTCCGCTGAGTTCAGCAGTAGCCACAGGAGTTTGCTGAGCAGCTTGGTTGTGTGGTCTGGGGAGTAGCAGTTTTGAGTTATTCAATTGTGGAGAGAAGAATATGATTGTTTTTTATGATAGTTTTCTGCAATCACTGCCTTGACAAGATTCTGCTTCTTCTTTGTTGGAATTGGTCTCCGAGAGTTGCCAGTCCCAGCAGCCACCAGCCCTGGCATTGGCTCACCAAGTTGGCTCCACCTCTGCTCACCAGATGAGATGTGTGGATCTCTTTTCATCCTTTGCTCTCTGTTCTACCTCCAATTCACCACATTTCAACTGTCTTTCTTCTGTTGAGTTCTGACTGCTTTTCTTCTTTTGCCAAGAAGCAGTCTTCCTACTGGTTGAGTTCTCAGTCTCAGAGCAACCAAAATACACTATCTTCCTCTATTCTGCCATCTTTCATTTTCTACTCTCAGCTTTTTACTTGCACTATTCACACACATTCCTTTAAGCTTTATTACATGGCCTTTGCCACATCTGGTGGGCAATGGATATTAACATACCTGTTCTACAACCAGGCATGAGGATGGCCCTTTCCTACCTTCTCTGAGGTTAGTCGTGGCCCCATGACTTGCTTTACTCAATGAATTGTGAAGAGAATAAATATGTGTTGTTCTCTTGCTTAAACTTTAAAAGTCACTGTATGATTTATTATATCTTTTCTCCTTACCTTGGTGATTATAGAAACAAGTACCAAGATGGAGCCCCCACCATCTCAATTCCCTAAGTAGCTATAATGAGCAGAACACATCTGTCGACTTGAGAGGGATATGTAATATGAATGACAAATAATCATTTATTATGTGGGGCCATTAAAAATTGAAGAATGTCTTTTTTATGGTATTATGTTTTTAGCTTAACCTTGCCTAACTCAAAAATTGGTACTGAAAGTGAGGTGGTCCCAAACAAATCCCTAAAACACAGAAGCTTGCATCCAAATAAATTCTCCATCCGCCTGATTTATGAATGATCGAGATGAACAGAACATGTAGCATGAGAAAAAAATCACTGGTTCTGGGTTAAATTGATAATATTTGAGGTTATTTTTAACATCGCATGACCTATCTTGATAAATATACTATGCTTCTGACTGCTAAGGAAAAGAACTAAGCCCATTCTTGGGGTGAATTCCTGTGAAGAGAGGGAGTCGTATTAGCTGTCTATTGGTGTGTAATAAATCACTCTAATTCTTAGTAGCATGGGCCACATAAAAACCCTCAGTAATACTGGAAATGGTCTAGAATTTGATCATGGAGATAGTTACATAAGTGTATATGCATCCAAAAAGTGTACGTCTAAAAATGCACCAAGAACCTTTCAGATTTACTATAAATATAAATGTTGTTCCTCAATAAAAAAAATCTAATAGTGAGTTTATAGATCTCAGCATACAGTCCAGGAAGAGGGAGAGAGAGGAAGTAAAGGTATTTTTGTTCAGAGCTAACATTTCCAGAAAAATATAATTAGGTGCATTTATTTAAAATGCAAGGATAGCATATCTTTATGTGGTATAATTAAAGATTTCATAAATCAAACACAAAAGTAGCTAATCAGAAAGTAAGAGTTAAAATCAAATTGTGTAAAGGTTAAGTACTTCTGTTTATCAAATATACAAAAATGGGAGAATATATTTTCAATATATATACATATATATATATATATATATATATATCCATACACAACCCATATCTAAATAATATAAAGAACTACTACAAAGCAATAAGCAAAAAAGGTTGATACAATAGACAAAACAGCAAGACTTCACACAAGGAGATATCTAAACATCCAGTAAACACTGAAAGTACACAATTTCATAGTCACCAAGGAAATGCAAATTAAAACCAGAATGACTAAAATGAAAAAAAGATGCAAGTAAAATGTTGGCAAGAAGGTGGAACAACCAAAAGTCTCATATACTAACTACTGCTAGACTATAAATCGGGACAACCATCCATTTTGGGAAACTGGTAGTAAAACAGTTCCATTAAATCTACTAAAAATCTATGAAAGCTGAATGCACACAGACTCTGTGAAATTACACTTGTAATTCCACACTTAGATATGTATACTCAACTGAAATGTGCAATTTATTCACTTTAAGACAAGCACAAGGAGGTTCATAGCATCATAACTTGTAACATCAAAAAAACCCCAAATTGATCATGAATAGTCAACAGTAAAATGGATAACTAAGTGCGGTATATTCATACAATGATGTACTATTTGCCATCTGCTGTTTAGCAATGAGAAGGAACGAACTGTTGCTATATGAAACATGGATAAATCTCAGAAACAGTATGTTAAACAAAAGAAGCCAAACACGAAAGAGTATGATTGGCTTTAAATGAATTTCATAAATGAGCAAAACTGATCTAGGGTGTTAGACATAGGACAAGAGTTTCCCTTGAGAGTGGGATCATGACTCGGAGGGAACAGAGAAGGCTTCTGGATAACTGTTATTTTTCCCTGTTTTGATCTGAGTTCTAGTTACACATGGGCATTTGACTTTTGAAAAATTATTTGCACATTTTTCTGTATTCATTATAATTGAGATAAGCTTTCCTTAAAAATAAAAACTGTAGGATATTAAAAATGTAAAGGTAATCAGTGAAGAAATAGAATAAGAAATTATTTCCAAACCACTAAAGGGAAAAATTGGCCAAAGTAAAAACAATAAAATAAAAAGCAGAAAAGTGAGAACAACAAATCAAGAAAAGATAACTAGATAAGAAAAAATTAGATAATGAAATTTAAGCCCAAACATAATAGAAATTATTATAAATATTATTAAATAAAAATCTTATATTGAAAGACAAAGTTCTCAAAGAATCTGATGAAATAAACAGTATCTATCTGTATACTGCCAGATTCTTCCTAACCATGACTTCCATTATGCATTCAATAGAAATTGTATTCAAACTGAGGGAGATGGGAGGGAGAAGAGGGAAACACCCTAATGCACAGGATGTACGTACACAAACTTATCAAAGTCAACTACTATGCTGAGCATGAGAAGGAGGGAAGGGGGAGGGAATGGGAGTGGGAATCGGGTGAGGGTTAATTGACTGATGTGTGCATGAATACTTCGACCACCCTGAAACTTATCAAGATGTATGATTACAACGCACCAATAAATAAATAAAAATAATAATAATTAAAAAAAATTGTATTCACATAGAGCCCCATGTAACATGTAAGCAATAATATTATTTTCAGTGCATGCCATGTCTTTTTGATTTCCTCATTTTCAGGTTCAGTTCTAGTATCTATGCCAAGTTTCTTTTTCCCTGTTCCTCCCACCATCCTCCTGGGGAACCTGGGGATTAAAGTTGCTCTACAGGTGTGGAGAGGAAGCAGGATGATTCCCAGACCATCAGACAGTTTGAAGAATCCCTCTTCAAACTTCTTGATTCCCAGAAGGAGTCTTCTTCGAAGTTCAAAAGGGTAGCTTTAAAGCTTTGCAAATAGCTAGTGGCCTTGACCTTTTCCATTTAGTTTGCCTCAATCTTCGAGTCCTGCATTAGTCTCTATTTTTAGACCAAAAGCAATGTACTGTCTCTAAGGCTTTCATTGCTTTGTTTTATCTTATTTCTTTCTTTTATACTTTTATTGGTGCATTATAGTCTCACATCATAATGCAGTTCATAGTGACAGTGACATACTAGTTCCTCCCCCATGCTCCTCCTTCCCCATACAAGGTATTGAGATTGACATTGTTATTCTCACATATGTACATAATGTCACCTTCATTAATCCTCCCTCTCCCACACCCCTCTGCCCCTAGACCACCTCCCAGGGACTATTGGAGTTTGTTCTACATTATCTGAAGTCCCTCTGATATCCCAATTACTCCCTAGCTTCTGCATATGAGAGAAAACATAGGACCCTTCACTTTCTGTGACTGGCTGATCTCACTTAACATAATGTTCTCCAGGTCCATCCATTTTCCTACAAATGACACTTTTCCTTCTTTATTAATGAATAGAATTCTATTGTGTGTATATCTCATAATTTTGTCATCCATTCATTTGTTGATGGACATCTAGGTTAGTTCCATAATTTGGATATTGTGGATTATGCTGCTATAAACAGGGATATGCATATATTACTATAATATTCTAATTTCAGTCCCTTTGGAAAGATACCCAGGAATGTTATTTTCTGAGGAATCTCCACACTGATTTCAATACTGGCTGTACTAATTTGCAATCCCACCAACAGTGTAGAAGAGTTCCTATTTCCCCACATCCTCACCAGCATTTATTGTTGTTTGACTTCTTGATAATTGCCATTCTCATTGGGGTTAGCTGGAATTTCAGTGTAGTTTTGATTTGCATCTCCCTGATTGCTAATGATGTTGAACACTTTTTCATGTATTTATTGGCCATTTGTATTTGTTCTTTTGTGAGGTTTCTATTTAGTTCAATTGCTCATTTCTTTTTTTTTTTTTTT
>PVJS01043557.1:0-17018 GCA_004027185.1 Glis glis | reverse complement strand
CTGGGGATTGAACCCAGGGGCATTCTACCTCCAAGTTACACCCCCAGCCCTATTTTTTTCTTTATTTTGAAACAGGGTCTCACTAAGTTGCGGAGGGCCTCACTAAGTAGCTGAGGTTGGCCACAAACCTGGATCCTCCTGTCTCAGCCTCCCAAGTATTGGGATTACAAGCGTGTGCCACCACTCCCAGCTCCTTTACCATTTCTTACAGTGGGGATCTCCTATTAATAATTATTTCAGCTTATATTTATCTAAAATATTCTTATTTCACTCTTATTTCACACTTATTTCACTCATTTTCAAAGAATATTTTTGCTGAATAAACAATTCAAGGTTAGGCCAGGCACAGTTGGGCAAGTGTGTAATCCCAGCTACTCAGAAGGTTGAGACCTGAGAATCTCAAGTTCAAGGCCAGCCTGGGGAATTTAGCAAGATCCTGTATTAACATATAAAATAAAAAGGGCTTGGGGGGTAGCTCAGTGGTGGAGTGCTTTCTTAGTATGCATGAGGCCTTGGATTGAATTTCCAGCACCACAAAAAAAAAGAAAGAAAATAGTAATTCCAGGTTAATAAACATTTTCTTTAGCTCTGTAAATACAATATATCATTTTGTTGACTTCTGTTTGCATTGTGTTTGACCAAAAGTCTAGGGCATTTCTTATGTGTGTCCCTGTCTAGGTAGTGTAGCCTTTTTCTCTAGATTATTTTGAAACTTCCCTCTTATCACTCATTCAAAAATTCGTTTATGAGCCAGGCGTGGAGATGCACGCTTGTAATCCCAGTACTCGGGAGACTGAGACAGGAGGATCCGGTTGGCTGCCAGTCTCAGCTACTTAGTGAGGCCCTCCGCAACTTAGTGAGACCCGGTTTCAAAATAAAGAATAAAAAGTAGGGCTGGGGATGGAGCTCGGAGATAGAAAGCCCCTGAGTTCATTCCCCAGTACCGCAAAAAAAAAAATCTGTTTATGTCTTTATGTTATTGTTTTTAAACATTTATCCTGCTTAGGCTTCTAGGAGTTTCTTGGCTCTTTGAATTTATAGTTCTTGTTAAATTTGGAAACTTTCAGCCATTACTTCTTCAAATACATTTTCGACTTCTAGAATTCCATCTACATGTATTTTATGTTACTTGTTACTGTCTCACAGGTTGGCAGGTCTTTATTCAAGTTTTTAGTCTTTTTGTCTTTGCACTTCATTTTGCATAATTTCTATTACTATGTTTGCAAGTTAACTGATTGGTTATTATGTAGTATCAAATCTGCTATAAATTCCTCCCAGTGAAACATTCCTTTAACATGTTCTATTTTCTTAATTTTTAAAATTTCTGTTTTTTGAGTTGCCCACTTCTTGATTGGATTATTTGTTAGAATGGCAAGCATTAAGAAGTCAAACAACAACGAATGTTGGCAAGGATGTGGGGAAACTGGGACTCTTCTACATTGTTGGTGGGATTGCAAACTAGTTCAACCACTATGGAGATCAGTGTGGAGATTCCTCAGAAAACTGGGAATGGACCCACCATATGATCTGGCTATTCCACTACTGGGTATCATACCAAAGGCATTGAAACTAGAAAACAACAGCAATATATGCATACCCATGTTCATAGCAGCACAATTCACAGTGGCCAAATTATGGAACCAACCTAGATGTCCATCAACAGATGAATGGATTACAAAATTATGGGAAATACACACAATGGAATTCTACTTAGCAATAAAGAAGAACAAAATAACAGCATTTGCAAGAAAATGGAAAGATCTGGAGAACATTATGTTAAGTGAGATCAGCCAATCACAAAAAAAGAAGGGACATATGTTTTCATTAATATGCGCAACCTAGGGAGTAGTGGGGACACAAAAGGGACTCCAATGACAATGGAGAACCCTCAGTGGTGCAAGGGAAGGGGAAGGGAAAGAAAGAAGTGAATCTATGGAATTACTATCATAAACAATGTGTATATATGAGATTATACCAACATCATTCTCAGTGCTTCATGTGGGGGGGAGGCGGGGCGGGAGGGACACCAAGAGCTGTGTGCATGTATGTTAACACCAAACTGATACTC
Organism: Glis glis; assembly: GCA_004027185.1. Classification (NCBI taxonomy): domain Eukaryota; kingdom Metazoa; phylum Chordata; class Mammalia; order Rodentia; family Gliridae; genus Glis; species Glis glis. The sequence continues at coordinate 14,950 of PVJS01043557.1, read as the reverse complement.
ATTGTGATGTGAGACTACAATGCACCAATAAAAACATATTTTAAAAAAATTCTGTTTTTTCTTTATGTTCCATTTCTTCATTATGTGCATGTTTTCTTTTAAATCCTTAGACATATTTATTATTGTGGTTTTGTTTTGTTTTGTTTTGTTTTTTCTTTTTTTTTTGCGGTACCAGGGATTGAACTCAGGGGCATTCTACCTCTGAGCTACACCCCCAGCCCTATTTTTTATTCTTTATTTTGAAACAGGGTCTCACTAAGTTGTGGAGGGCCTCACCAAGTAGCTGAGGCTGGCCGCAAACCCGGATCCTCCTGTCTCAGCCTCCCAAGTACTGGGATTACAAACGTGCGCCACCATGCCTGGCTTTAGTTTGGTTTTTGATACTGGGGATTGAACTCAGGGACATTCTACCTCTGAGCTACACCCCCAGCCTTATTTTATTTATTTATTTTTTTAAACAGGGTCTTGCTAGGTTACTGAAAGTCTAAGTTGCTGAGGCTGGCCTGGAACCTGTGATCCTCTTGTCTCAGCCTCCAAAGTGCTGGGATTACAGGTGTGCACTACCACATCTGGCTTATTATTGTGGTTTTAAAATCCTTTTTTGATAATCCCATTAACTCCATCATTTTTAGATCTGTATCTACGACTTTTCTTCTCCTCATTATGAGTCACAATTTCCTGCTTCATCTCCCATCTCAGAATTTTCTATTAGATGTCATACATTGTCAATATTTTTCATCAAGTATTTGAAATGTTTTGTTTTGTTTTGAATTTTGTGAGGAAGACAATTATATTATTTGGTTCAATCCCTTTGAGATTTTTATTTATTAAAGTGGTGATTGAGTCATTTTTATAATTTTTCTTCTTTAGCCCTTACTGTGTATTTTATTTATGTTTCTCATCATGAATGGCTTTGTTATAAAGAAATATTCATTTATAGAAAAGCTAAAGAAAGAACATAATGAGCAACTATATACTCACTACCTAGATATACCAATTATTTAAATTTTGCCATATTTGATCAATCTGTAATATCCTATATTTGTTTAATTTGTTATTACTATTTATTTAGAATGTGTATATTTATCTGCAATTTTTCTAAACATTACTTTTATGTCTTTATATGATAGCTTAAATTTATCAAAATTGCCATACATTTTCATCTATTTCCTAAAATACAAGAAAATTATGCATTTACCCATGTTTGCATTTTTCTTTCTACCACTTGCCCCACCACTTTCTAGGTTGTGTGTGTGTGTGTGTGTGTGTGTGTGTGTGTGTGTGTGTGCGTATTGCTTGCTTTGAAGTTTTTGTCCATATTTATTATATTAAAATTATTTTTTATATTAAATATACATTTCATTGCAAATTTAACATTTAATTTTTGTTTGGCAATCACAATGATTATAGTTATTTAAACTTATATCGATGTTTAAAACAGGGTTTCTAGTGTATGGATTTTAGAGGAGGCCATGGATTGGTTTTATAGATTTCTGAATAACCTAAAATAGTACATCCATTTTCAGGAATCTGCAGTGTGCCCGTTTTGTTCTGAGAAGGTCTGTGCCTTCCTCAGATTCTCCTCAATGTTAAGAACAAATGAATTATGTGATCCATATTTACTAACAGTTCTTTAAGGTCATAAATTCTTTATTCTTTTTGGTTTATCTTTTCCATTGCTAGAGAATTTCTACGAATGACCTTTTCCATAAATTGCTCTTTGATTAAATATGCAACAAATTCCTGCCCTTTTGAGTATGCCTTTACAAGACTAACTTAGCTGTTTATGGAATAGTTGACCACAGTCTTCCTCAAGATTCACTCATACTGCTGATGTGAATTCTGGCCTAGTCCGATGATTTCCATTATAGGTTACATATTTCCACTGGCTGAATGTTTATAACAATACATGGCATTTACCAAGTACTTATTTGGGGCCAGGCAGCAGGCTAAGTACTTTTGCAAGATTTTCTGTGTTGTATCCTTACAATAATCTTTTAAATTCAATATTAACTGCTTTACATCTGAGTAATGCAATTTGAACCCATGTAGTCTGACTGCATTCTTCAGCAGTGTGAGACTGAATTGAAGATTTCTTTTTCTTCTTGTTCTTGAAGTTCCGCACCTTTGCTCAGAGAAACTTCAGGGTTTGGCACATTTTTATTCATTTTTCTCATTACAGTGAGCATTTGCCACCTCAATTACTCTTTTTATGGTTTTGTTTATCATTTCTGACTTCTTCAGGCTCACGAACTATATGCTGAATCTTTGCTGTTTGATTTTCATAACTACCAACTTCACTCAAGTCATTTTCTTTCCTCTGTCTTTCTCTCTTCATTCTGGGTGATTCTTTCAAGAAAATTCTCCACAGATTAAATTTTTTAGTTCTTTGTCTTGGTTTTTCTACTGTAGCTTTAAGTTCTATAATAACATTATTTTGCTCCTTTGTTTTTTATTTACCTGTAGCAGTTCCCTTTTCATTTTGTTATCTTTTCTCATTTCTGGTTTAATAGGTTCATTTATCCTTTCCTTTTCTTAGGAGTGTGATGAAGCTGTGCCTTTTTCAGTATGTATTCTGGTGTAAAATTTGCTTCAAAGCATACTTTTTATCTCCTCTTTTCTCTTCTCTTCTCTTCTCTCTCTCTCTCTCTCTCTCTCTCTCTCTCTCTCTCTGTCTCTCTCTCTGTCTTTCTTACATGCTAGGCTCATTTTCTTCCATTTCATTGTGTAATTTTTCTAGGTCTCAAGCTTCTGCTTTTTATTCTGAATTCATACCTTAAAGTGTTTAGGACCTTAGAGCTCTGAATTTACCATCAATATAGAGAGAACCAATTGCCTTAAATTCTCATTCCTTAGGATCTACCTACTATGAAGAGCTAGATATTGAAGATTAAAGAGTCACTTCATTTATTAATTTTCCCAAGAAAGTTACAGCAAGAGCTGGCACTGTGAATAACTTTGTCCATTAAATTTGATAGACATAAATAGAAACCCCTTTACTGGCAGCTCCTGGAGGGAAGAACAAGGAAAGGGTCTCTCATGTCTCCGTTTGTTCCCCTACTATATCACCATGGAGCCTTTTGGTAGAAACTTTGATTATTCTTCCTCCTACCCCACCCCAAACTTTATGGAGGTTTATAGTTGGTATACAAAAAACTGCACATAATTAATGCATACAATTTGATGAGTTTAGAAAGATGTATATTCTTGTGTTGCCATCACAATAATCAAGGTAACTAACACTGTAAGGGATAAAAAAAATCTTTTCTATTGAAGGAGCAAAATTACATAGAATTGTACTATTTTCCATTTTGTAACTGTAGTTTAGGCATTCATTTTGTGACTGTGTACATGTGTCGGTATGCTCCACTCCCCAAGTCTTTCCTAGTGTCAGCCATCTTAGCTCATATGACCTTTGGTTGACCTGAGTCTTCTAGAGTGTCAGCCATCTTATTTTGTATAACCTTTAGTTGACCAGGAATCCTCCAGAATGTTAAACTTTGTTTCAAAACTGCTGCCTGTCATAGAAATAAACCAATCACTGCAGGGTTGTACTTTCTTTGCCAAACTTTGTTTCAGAATTCCTGTCTGTCTTAGAAATTAGTCAATCATGCAGAGTCGTGAACCCAAGCCCTCACCAATCAGCGCAAGGGGCAGGATCGCATTAGGGATAAAAACCGAGCGGACTGCCTGCTTCGTGTGCTTGCTGACCAGACTTTTTGTCATTTGCACACCTTTCTGTGAAGAAGTAAATTGCCTTGCCAAGTTACTTTCAATTTCATGAGTTTTTATTTTCAGCCTTTCTAGCATCCATATCTAACACCACCATCCCCAAAAGCTTCCCTGGATCCTTTGGTTGTTGTCTTTTTTGTAGTAAAAACACAACATGAGATCTACCCTCCAAACAATTTTTTTAAGTGCACAATATCTTATGGTTAGCTATAGGTCTATGTTGTACAGTAGCCTCTGGAACTTATGCATCCTGTGTAACCGTAACTTTTACTCATTGATCTATAACACCCAAATCTCCCATCCCACATCTCCTGGTAGCTACCATTTAATTATCTACTTCTGTACCTTTGTCTACTGTATATTGGATGTCTCATACGAGAGAAATTATGCAGAATCTGTTCTTCTGTGAGTAGCTTATTTCATTTGACATAACATCTTCCAGGTCCAAACATGTTGTTACAAAGAGTGGACACTGGAGTTGTTTCCATACTTTGGCTATTGTGAATAATGCAGCAATGAACACAGGAGTGTTGATATCTCTTTAAGACTATGATTTTAATTCTTTTGGGGAGACAACCCTGAATTGACAACTCCTTCGAGTGTCTCCAGTAGCATTAAACCCCACTTGCCCACAGTGACAAACTGCTCATTAATGCATCTTGTCTTGCACCTGTCCCGTCGCAGTTTTCCTGTCCTCATCTTTGGTTCCTGCGCCCATGTCCTTGTCATAAGGTCTGCTTTTGGGGAAACCCAAACAAAGATTATTTGGAAAATAAAGGAGACGTTAGAAGACAAAACTCCCAATTGCATCATGTGGACATTGATTAGATCCAGGCTTGAACAAACCAACTGCAAAATGCTGTATTTGAGATAATCCAAGAAATTTGAATACAGACTTGGCATTAGATAACAGTAAGGAATCATTGTTAATTGTGCTAGTTATGATAATAATAGCATGTTTATAAGAAAATATCTTGATTTGGAGATGCATGAGAGTGAAATGGCATGTCAGAGTTCTTTTTTGAGGTACTTTAAAAAGAAAGAGAAAGGAAAGGAAAAATAGAATAAATAAGGAAAGTGTTGCAAGATGTGAACGATTGTTGAGTCTGGAGGATACGTGTGTGAAGGCTCATTATGTTATATTATTATACTCCCTATTTTGTGTATTTTCAAAACCTTTCACAATAAAAAGTTCTATCCTTCTTTCAGAAGAGAAAAATTTAAATTCCAAGAAAAAACTAACTTTGATAGTAGGCAAAATTCCTCAAGGGTAGTTTACTTTCAGAGACCTAAGTTCAGAAAAGTCTTTCATACGAGTCTTTCACACAGACAAATAAACAAACAAAAGACCCTCCTACTCTCTCTGCAAAAATGACATCCATTAATTCTGCAAATTCTGTCTTCCAGGCCTATGGCCTCCCCAAATGCCACCTCTCTCTCTCTCTCTCTCTCTCTCTCTCTCTCTCTGACGTATCAGAAACCAAACAAACTTGCCCTGAAAACAGTATATTCCATTGCAAGAAGCTGGCCTCTAAGCCTTCATATGAGTAGTACTCAGAGCACCAGAGCAGAGCTTGAAATATTTTGGCCACGAATAGTTCCAAGGGCAGAGCCCAGGCACACCATGCAGCTCACGTAAAGAAAATTCCATACATTTTCCATGCACTGATTCAAGATACCCACAGAAATAGACCAAGGTGTTACTGAATCAATTCTTGAGACAGGAAGGAACCTCCTAGAAAGAAATCACTCTTGGTCTCCTGCAAGGTAAAATGTGCACTTCAGATCTGCGAATGAAAGACTATCACAAACATATGGTTAATGACTCATCCCAAATGGAAAAACAGAGTTTGTTATATTTTATGGAGATTTTACATGTCAAAGGTACATCTGTTGCTATTTATGCTGACATGTATGTAGAGATTGGCAAACCAAGTTCTCTGTAGGGAAGAGTGAAATCCAAACCAAACCACAGAACTTTCTAACTTTGAGGCTGGCTCCTGGGATGGAAAACGGCTTCCTGATCCTTGAATCACAGCCCAACTGAGCAGGGTGACTTTGAGAGGCCCACATCACAGGACGGCACAGTTGGATGAAACAATAAAAAGTCCTGCTTTGCACGGAGCCTCCAAAGAGAACGGAACAAAGCCAGGAAGTCAGAGAGGTGTCAGAGAGCTTGGGGAACAGTCGTCTGATTACTGAACAACTTCTTTGGGTGACTGTTCCAGGCAAAATAGACCGTGTCTATTCTGACATAAACGCACCACCCAGAATCAGAAAAAAACCTACTCCCCTTAGTTCTGTTAATAACATTCTCTGAGAGAGTGTGCATGTGTTCTGCCAGATATTTTTCCCCCAGTTGAGTAGCTCTAATAACTTTGAAGACTTTTCCCCAGCTATTCACATTTCCACAATCTCCTATATTATAGTCCAGTGGCCTTTTTTGTTAATTGCATGATTGTTCACCCTGTAAGTAGTGTGTCAAGCCTGTTTAATCTAGCTTCTGCTTTCCTCCTTCTCTCCCTTCTCTCTTCATCCCTTATTCCTTATTGCTTGCCACCCAATAGAGGAGAAACCACAGGCAAGTAAGTAACTAGACCACAAGGCTGACATGCTCTGAGAATATTATGGGATGACTTGTGTTTCTCCAAACCTCCTATAGTGAAATCCTAGCCTTCAAGCTTATAATGGGCCTGTCTTTAAAGGTAAGATCTCTAAAATCTGATCAAGTTAAAATAAGGTCACTAGGGTGAGTTCCAATCCAATATGCCTGGTGTCCTTACAAGAAGAGAAATTTGGACAGAGACAGGCACAGAGAGAAGACTGTGAGGAGATACAGGGAGAGGGTGGCCATCTGCAAGCCAAGGAGAGAGGCCTCAGAGAAACCAACCTGTCCACACCTTAATCTTTGCTTACAGCTGCCAGAATTGTGAGGAAATACATTTCTGCTGTTTAAGCCACACACTGTATGGTACTTTGTTATAGCAAACTAGCACAGAGAGCCAACTAAAGTGTTGTGAGAATCCAGAGGAGGATTCAAAATCCAACTGGAAGGGGCAGGATATGAACTCTGGCTTAAGAGATGGGTAGAATTGCTCCCACAGTAACGACAAGGCTAAAAACACAGAAGCTCAGCTTCTTATACAGACCTTCCCCGGCCTCATACCCAGTCCCCAGACAGTCCTCCTACATATTCCAGGGAGAGGTTTTCTTGACTTTTGTGGTCAGGCTGTGTCCGCAGCAACACGCTCGGTCCTTTTCAACAGTCGGCTCTACTTTTGACTTACATAAACTTGCTTGAAAATTATGTTGCTTGTAGACCCCTTGTGCACCTGTGAGTTGTTTTTTATTTTTTTATTTTTTTTACCATTTAACATTAGCTGAAGGCCAACCATGGGCCAAGCACAAAAACTCACATACCCCATTTTAGTGTCTTGAAAGAAGCAAACTAGCTGGGCACAGTGGTGCATGCCTGTAATCCCAGTACTTGGGAGGCTGAGACAGGAGAAGTACAGGTTCAAGGTCAGCCTCAGTAACTTACTTAGCAAGACCCTGTTTCAAAAAAAATTTTAAAGGGCTGGAGGTATAGCTCAGAGGTAAAATGTCCCTGGGTTCAACCCCCAGTACCAAAACAAATAAATTAATTAAAAAAAGAAAGTATGAAAAGTAGAAAATTAATGGACTATAAAACAGTATAAGTGAAACTGACTACTTCAGATAACTCACTATTTGTTTCTAATTATCCCTGGCACAGTGGCTGCTGTTGAATAGTATATTGCCTATGTACTAAATTAAACTGGAGTTACTTTAATATTGTCTAAAGTATTCTCATCTAAATCCATTCCTTCAAGGTCTGCATTATGGGAGTCCAAGAACGTCTTACTGACAGTCATGGAAAGTGTACTTAGCATTCTTCTAAGTACTATTAACTCTCCTTGGCAGAGGGCAAATTGCTACTCTGCATTTATTGAAGGGAGGTCTGGCTTCTCAGGGAACCTTGGGGAGTTGAACTGAGAAGGCTCAACAGTACCAGAGGGCAGCTTTTGTCTCTGCGTCTCCTCTTACTTTAAGCTCTAAACTTCAGAGAGATCACACAGGTCATTCAGCCAGGGTCATTAAAAACAACCTGTGGGGCAGATACTGCTTCTGAACTTTAGGAAGATGCAGCCAGAAGATACCCTCTAGGGTCTTAGTGGAACACTTGGGTTCAAGCAGCATTAACGAATATTGGTAGACATACAAATGTGTTTGCTATAAGGTTAAGGGTCAAACCATTCCTCCCCCTTTTTTGAGGGTACTGGGGACTAAACTCAGGGGCATTCTACCTCTGAGCTACATCCCCTGCCCTTTTTCTTTTTTTACTTTGAAACAGGGTCATGCTAAGTTGCTGAAGGTCTGTCTAAGTTGCTGAGTCTGACCTTGAACCTGCAATCCTCCTATCTCAGCCTCCCAAGTACTGGGATTACAATTGTGCACCACCATACCCAGCTTGGATGAGTCTTGTCTAACCACAAGGGTCATTATAAGGGAAAGAATTGTGCAAGGTAGTGAGAATAAGAGAAAGAGATGTAATGACAGAAGCAGAGGCCAAAGAGTGATAAAAGATTTACATATATTATGCTGTCGAGCTTCGGAGATGGAAGAAGGGTCCAAGCACCAAGGAATGCAGGCCACCTCCAGAAGCTGAGAAGGCCAGGAAATAAACTCCCTTAGAGCCTTCAAAAGGAACCAGCCCTTCTACCTCCTCCTCCTCCTCCTTCTTGGTTTTTTGTTTGTTTGTTTGTTTGTTTGTTTGTTTGTTTGTTTTATTGAGACAGGTTCCTGCTCTATTACCCAGACTGGCCTCTGACTCGAGTTCAAGCCTTCTTCCAGTCTCAGCGTCCTGAGTAGCTGGGACTGTGGGTACAAACCACCTGGCTTCTGCCATCCCATTTTAGACTTCTGACCTTCCTGGACTTTAAGACCATGCTGTGTTATTTTAAACCACAAAGTTTGTGGTAACAGCAACAGTTGAAAAACACTATTAGCTTTAGTGCCTAATAAGCAGTCACTCGCTCTTGGGCAAGTTGCTTTTCAAGATTGAGCCTCAGTTTGTACATCTACAAAAGGAAGCAACAATAACACCTTTATTATGGGGCTGGAAGGATGGGGTGAGGCCGTTGCTATATGAAGAGCTGGCCATGATGGTTGGGGTTACTGCCCTCTCGGCGTCTGTGACTGTTGGCCACATCCTTAATATCTCTATTTCTTCTTCTCCATCTGTTGAGTGTGATTTCAGGCCGTACTTATTTCCCAGGACTGTGAGGATCGAATGAGGGAATATGTAAACCAGAGTACTGAAGCTGTGGATCTGTTAAGTGAGCACGATGCTTTTAGCTTTTGCTTAACTAGTGTGGAGGTAGGGGGCTTCCCTTCCCTCTTACCTACAAAGCCTGTGTCCCTCCACCTCCCCATGGACAGTACTTATCCCCACCCCAGCAGAGGCATGCTCAGTCTTGCATCCTGGCCGTTTGTGACCCTCTGGGGCAGAGCCCTGTCTGATTCATGTTTGCATCTCCACAACCATGCTGTGGGTGTTTGCTGGGGTTATAGAAGCCGCCCAAACCTCCCTATTCTTTGCCACACTCCATCCCAGGCCCCCTTTTTGCTACAGCTATGTAGCTGAAACTATTTTTCTGTAAACCAGTAGTTTTCAACCCTGGTACACATTAAGATCACCTGGGGAGCTTTTAAAAAAATTACTGGTACCCAAGCTCCACCCTGGACCAATTAAATGAGCTCTCTGGGGGTGGGGCCTGGACATCAGTAATTTTTTAAAAGCTCCCCAGGTGATTCCAAGGTACAGCAAGGTTGAGAAGGTATCCAGCGTGCAGCCAGTCACATCGGAGCACTACCTCCGGACTCAGGTCGGCATCAGAACAGAGAGGCCATTTATCTAGTCCTCTCACCACATCTAAAACCTTGTTCTTAAAGACACAGGCTCTCTGAGGCGAAGGTGAACCTCAGGAACTGTGAAAATGAAATGAGTGGGTGTTCTGTAATCAGGCCAAAGGAATATTGGCCCTCATCTCTCCCAGGTGCTGATAATGGTGATGTCTAACTGTGAAGTCCGTTTGACTGACTGTAGGCATACGCTAGAACAAATTATTTCAGGCAATGGTGGGAAAACTATTAAATCTGTACCTTCATCTTACTTTAGGACATATTTATTTCTGCTTCTGAATATGAAAATTAGTTAACTCTGCCTAGTCCCCAGTCCCATGTGACCCCGAAGCCACAGCAAGCTCGTGGGGCACTGAGAAGTCCAAGAAGCCACAGCAGGTTGACACAGGACACACGGGAGGTGTCCTGGGCCCAGCATGGAGTCCTCCCTTACCATTCCCAGGCCCAGCTGAAGCAAACCAAATCACACTATGCTTTTATTTTTAACATGCAATTTCTTTTCAAGGCACCTCTGGGTCATCGCTAAGAAAGTGCTTTTGATGGGGACACATTGACCCAACTATCAGAATGAAAGTTGGTTGAAAATATCAGGAATGGAACTCTTCTATGAATTCCAAGAAATACGTGCAAAACACCAGGAGAAAACAAGTGTGACATGGAGCCAAATGGGCTCATTATCATGCTGGGTCTGCTGAAATTTGACCACTATTTAGGACAAGGTGAATTATTAAAAGCATACCATGGCTTTTGGAGGAAACTTCATCATAGATTACCATCCACTATACTTTAAGTGGATTTTTTTTGTAGAAGCCTTTAAAACAATAAGTTGCATATGTTATTGTATATCCCTAGAAAAGAAGTTTAAAATCAAACTTTAATAACCCCAAGAAAATGCTCAGTCTTTAATACCAAGTCACTGAATAATAGCCCCAAGATTGTCATCTCGTCTGATATATGGCTCTTTTCTAGGAGGCAGAGGGATATTTATGATCCCCATTAAAGATATATGAGTAAATGATACAGATGGCTTGAATGTCAATTAATACACATGAAAATAACCAATAATATATCTTCTTTTCATAAATGATTATAATTTGACAGTCTTGAAATAATTCCATCCAGTTCTTCAAATTATGCAAATACTACTTCCCTTTCTTACTTCTTTTATTTGTCTCTGTTGCTTGGTATACCTGCACATATATTCACAAACTCACATACAAAGGTAATTACTATCACTTAAATTTATATGAAACAAAGTTAGCTAAATGTATGTATATGCATATATATATATATATGATTACATGCCTTCTCTCTAATTATGACAATCTCTAGATTTTTTTACATATTAAAGTAAATATTGAAGAAGCAGCATATTTTTCTATTTAATTCCATGTCTGCGATAAAATGTTTCCCCTGAAGGTATAAAATTTAGTAATAGGAAGAAAAATATTCTGATATTCTGAATTTGGGAAATCTAATTAATGGCTTATATAAGCTGTGAAAAATTAGTATAATGCAAGTGACAAGAAGCATGTGAAATGTTTTTGGTAGGTTTTGTTTTTAAAAATAAACTTGGTTGGCTTTTATTTTATGATCAACTTGTAACGTTTATATCTTTTTATTTACATTTTCAGGTATAATTTATTCATAATAAAATGCACATACAGTGACTGTACTATTTGATGAGTTTAAATGGATGCCTGCAGCTTTGTAGTAAACACTCCAATTAAAACACAGAACATTTCAACTAGGCAGGCTGGAGCACACCTGTGATCCCAGTGCTTGGGAGGCTGAGACAGGAGGATCGCAGGTTCAAGACTGGTCTTAGCAACATAGAGAGGCTCTCAGCAACTCAGCCAGATCCTGTTAAAAAGTAAAGAATAAAAAGGGCTGGGGGAGTAGCTTGGAGGTAGAATGCCCCTGGGTTCAATCCCCAGTACCACATAAACAAAAAACTAGAAAATTAATGAACTCTAAGACAATATAAGTGAGATCACTTATGGTAACACACTATTTGTTTCTAATTGATCTTGGTATGATGGCTGCTGTTGAGCATTAATAATAATAATAGTAATAATATATTATTATTATATTTTGTGTACTAAAAAAATACAAAGCATTTCCATCACTCCACAAAGTTTCTTCCTATCAACCTTCCCACTCCCTGCTTCCAGATGCCACCCCTGCTCTGATTTCTGTCACTATAACTTATTCTGCCTATTCTATATCCTCACCTAGGTGGAATCGGATGCAGACACTCTTAAGCTGGCTTCTTTGGCTCAGAATGTCATAATGTGTTGAGATGCATTTGTGTTGTATATATTCGTATTCATAGTTTGTTCCTTTTTATTGCTGAATCTGATTCCATTTCATTAACTTGTTGATAGACATTTGGGTTGTTTCCACTTTGGGGCCACTATAAATAAAGCTGCTATGACAATTCTTGTACACATCTTTGGGAGGATATATGTAAATATCTAAAAGGTTCATATCTAAAGTTATATATTTTATATGGAGAAATAAAATCAAGATGTTTACGTCTCCTTTCTGCAAACCCCAGTGCATACCAAAACCTAAAGAGTCTAAAACAATAAACGCATTAGCATGCAGTGGGATGTTCCCCAACGTAATATTCTAGCACTTTCAAGACAGCCGCATCCCTTATTTAGCACCCTTAGTATACACAGAATTGATTTAGCTTTCTTTCCACCTACTATAGTGCCTGTTACATAGAACAAACACCTCACTCCATTCTTACTGAATTTAAAAACACCTGCATAATTGGATTGAATAGAAAGGTAGATGAAGAAATAATTGAATGCTTCCTAAAGTTCCAGGTAAGTGCAGCTCTGAACAGGATCATGGCTACCGTGATACAACCTGGAATGGAACTGTTCTTTCTGTCACCCAGATAAACATAGTCCTGCCCTCCAGAATTCAGAAAAGAATGAATAGCTTTAAAACATATCAAAGCTATGCAAATCCAAGAATAATACTGGGGTGAGTTGATGGAATGCCTTCTCTTAGTGCTATTTTAAACCCAATAAAGATGGAGATATTTCACCACAGCTGACCTAACAAAATCTCTAGGTCCCAAGCTTCTTGGTCTAACTTCTAAGAATGATGGATGACCAGATAACATTGCCTATTCTAGGAGAAGTATAAAAACAAGAAATCCTGAAAATACCCAGTTACTTTCCAGAACCATCTAAGGGACTGCTTCTTTTCCATTTATGAGGTTTTCATCCATGTGGAAGGAACATGAACCACTCCTGGCTTCTTTCCACCCTATCCCTCACTCTTTCACCGGGAGGGGTGAAATCAGTTATCTGGGAATGAGCTGGGAAGAAGAAACTGAGCATGTTTCCCAGACTTTGCCTTGCTCTTGAGAGATAGCAGTCCGTAGGAAGCAGCTTTCTGCCCTGTTTCTCCTGCCCCTGGTTTTCTAGCACAGCTCCCATGTGCCGACCACAGCCAGTGCGACCCACTCAGAGTTGAATTCTGAGGCTCTTTACCATGAAGCTTACTCACCTACAGACATAAGCCATGATCTCCAGTATCAGAATGGGAAAGTGATATTTTGGTCTTCTGTCTTACTTTTTAATTTTCTCAAATTATTTAGACCTCCAGTGGGTAAAACCATGTTATTTGTTTGGTCCCTTCACATCCCCTTGAATTTTGATTAATTTCTTGCCCCCCCCCATCCTATTTCAGAAGCCTATCAAACATTTTCTTATTTGTTTTTTGGTGGTACTGGGGATTGAATCCAGAGGCATTCTACCTCTGAGCTATACCTCCAGCCCTTTTTGTTTTTTGTTTTGAAACAGGGTCTCACTAGGTTGCTGAGAGTCTCTCTAAATTGCTGAGGCTAGTCTTGCACCTGCGATCCTCCTGTTTCGGCCTTCGCAGTATTGGGATTCCAGGCATGCACCACCATGCTCGCTCATTTTCTTGTTCTTGAAGGAGTTATATTGAATTACCCAAAACCATCATGTAGCCTAAATATATAAAGTAGTAGTTGCATTGCATCATAGAAGAGCTGAAAATTAGTTGGTCTCAAAGATTTGTTGCTTGGATTAAATATTGCCCCTATTGTCATCCCACACACAGAACAGAGAATTTGAATGTCATCTGTTTTATAGGTGGAAATTCGAAGACTCAGAGAAGATTATCTGATGAGTGTCTGGCAGAAAGGAGTTAGATGCTCTGATACCTCACCAGCTCTTAAGAGTGGCTGCATCCCCACAAATGTATGTATACAAGGGCTGTTAGGCAAAGAAGCAACTCAAGAAGGTTCCCGCCATCCCAAAGAAATCCTGGAATGAGCCTCGTTCTCCAGATCTCAAAGGGCATGTGAGGTGGGCCAAGACTAAGCTAACAAGCAAGGCAGATAGTGAAATGACTCAGCTCTATGAAGGAACCACTGCAGAGCCATCTTCCTTGAGTAACGATGTTGCTAAGTGATGCTGAGAACAGGGATGGAGGAAGCCTGCATCCCCTCTCCAGGTGGTCACTGGCACATGGAAACATCCACCTCTCAGTCCTGTGCCCTGGCCCCAGTCAGCATTCTCCTCAGAACATGAGCTCTGGGAAAACACCATAGTGCCACGCCTGGATTTGTGTGTGTGATACTGGGGATTGAACCCAGGGGCATGCTGCCTCTGAGTTACACCCCCAGTCCTATTTTTTTATCTTTTATTTTGAAACAGAGTCTCGCTAAATTGTGGAAAGCCTTGACAAGTTGCTGAGGCTGGCCGAAAACCTGAGATCCTCTTGTCTCAGCCTCCCAAGTACTGGGATTAAAGGTGTGTGCTACCACGCCTGGCTCAGGCCTGGAATCTGAAATTGTCAGGGTGCAGGGCTGGCCTGGGTGAGCACCATTTTCTTTCTCCCATGGGGCACACCCTGTAGTAAACTTTAAAGCTGGATGCCGACTAGTATCTTCAATGTGATCCTGGATAGACAAGCAGAGATTCCCCCCACCATCCTTCTCAGATACAGAGTAGAGCTTGGAGATGAGTCACAGTCCTAACAATCCTGGTGTCAATCTGTACCAAATTCCCCACAGTGCCAAGACACTTTTACTGTCCTTGCCAGAGGAGGAAACACTTAAATTCTTTTTTTTTTTTTTTATAAAACACATTCCCCGCCGGGTGTGGTGGCACATGCTTGTAATCCCAGTACTTTGGGAGGCAGAGACCGGAGGATCCGGGTTCGCGGCCAGCCTCAGCTCTCTCTCTCTCTCTCTCTCTCCCTCTCTCTCTCTCTCTCTCTA
>PVJS01043556.1:0-17028 GCA_004027185.1 Glis glis | reverse complement strand
GATTGAACCCAGGGGCATTCTACCTCCAAGGTACACCCCCAGCCCTATTTTTTATTCTTAATCTTAAAACAGGGTCTCACTAAGTTGCAGAGGGCCTCACCAAGTAGCTGAGGCTGGCTGCGAACCTGTGATCCTCCTGTCTCAGCCTCCCAAGTACTGGGATTACAAGCGTGCGCCACCACGCCCGGCGAAACCCTGAATTTTTGAAGTGGAAAATGCAGAAGATTTGGATCCAAATAAATGTGTGTTTATGCACAAATTGTGTGTGTGTGTGTGTGTGTGTGTGTGTGTGTGTGTGTGTGTGCATAACCTTGTAATAAGTAAAATGATCAAGAATTATTATTTTCTGTACTGAATATTCAAGTAATACGATCTACATGGGTTTATTCAATAACTCTGAGAGTTTGTAGGAAGAGCTTTGGACAATGTGTGCAAAGGTCCCTGTGCAGAACAAATACTGAAATGTTTAAAGAACTTTATTGCTGTGGAAGATCTATATACCATTAGATTCTCACTGTCTTTTTTTCTTTTTTTTGGGTGTAGTACTGGAATTGAACCCAGGGGGTGTTATACCTCTGAGCTACACCCTCAGCCCTTTTTCTTTTGAAACAGGGTCTCATTAAGTAGTTGAGGCTGGTGAACCCTCCTATGTCAGCCTTGAACCGGTGAACCCTCCTGTGTCAGCCTCCCAAATACTTCTATGCCCCTTAGAATCTGGCCATGTTGCTTGCCCAGAACTAAAGTAGCCAGGTAAAAATATGTGGATAAGGCAGAAAGTGTAAATCAATGCAAATCAGTTTATTTACATGTTAGCACCTGCTGCTTTAGGTCCCTTCAGCATCAGTTGCAGAAACCTGTCGGAGGCCATGTGTCGGCACAGGGCCTGCAGGAAGCTCAGCGCGGCTGTTTGGAAACATGAGATTTTTATGAAGAAACTGCGAACTCAGTTATTGACAAACCTTGATGTTCACCCGTTTGTCATTGTATATGGAACTTCTTAAAAGTGGGTTTGTGATGAATATATATATATATATATTTTTTGCAGTACTGGGGATTGAACCCAGGGGCATTCTACCTCTGAGCTACACCCTCAGCCCTTTTTTTTTATTCTTTATTTTGAAACAGAGTCTCACTAAGTTGCCAAGGGCCTCACTAAATAGCTGAGGCTGGCTGCGAACCTGCGATCTTCCTATCTCAGCCTCCCAAGTACTGGGATTACAAGCGTGCGCCACCATGTCAGACTTTGTGATGAATATGCAAGAGTGATTTATTCATAGCATTTTAAAGCAATATATTATGAAATCTCCGGCAGTGCGTCTGAAGTCGGGGCAATCTCTTAGTGACAATGGGTGGTATTATACAGAGTACATTTATAATCATTTTAAGTGTGGAATTCATAATGGGAAATTTAGGGAATGGATTCATCGCTCTGGTGAACTGCGTAGACTGGGTTAAGAGAAGGAAGATATCTCCAGTTGATCAAATCCTCACCACTCTGGCGATCTCCTGAATCGGTCTGCTCTGTTCACTACTTACTTATACCTTGATGTCTGTCGTGTCCCCAGATTTACCGATGACTGGGATACTGGTAAGAACTATTTACATTATCTGGTCAGTGGCCAATCACTCTAGCCTCTGGCTCCCTACAAGCCTCAGCATCTTTGATTTTCTCAAGGTTGCCAATTTTTCCAACTCTGTTTTTCAGTACCTAAGATGGAGAGTTAAAAAAGTGGTTTCCGGCCGGGCGTGGTGGTGCACGCTTGTAATCGCAGTAATTGGGAGGTGGAGACCGGAGGATCCGGGTTCGCGGCCAGCCTCAGCTACTTAGTGAGGCCCTCTGCAACTTAGTGAGACCCTATTTCAAAATAAAGGATAAAAAATAGGGCCGGGGGGTGTAGCTCGGAGGTAGAACCCCCCTGGGTTCAATCCCCGGTACCACAAAAAAAAAAAGTGGTTTCCGCAACACTGCTGTTGTCTCTGGTCCTCTTGTTTTAAATATTGTACTTATAAGTGCACAGATTGATGTCTGGGTTGATGGATCTAAAGGAAACATGTCTTTCATTTCCAGTGTGAGTAACTTTGCACAATTTGTCAGACTTCTTTCTGTCATCGACACTGCCTTCACATTCGGACCCTTCGCTGTGTCCCTGACCACTTTTCTCCTGCTCATCTTCTCCCTGTGGAGGCATCTGAAGACCATGCAGCGCAGTGCCCCAGGATGCAGAGTCACCAGCACCACGGCCCACGTGAAGGCCTTACAGAGCGTGGTCGCCTTCCTCCTGCTCTACGCCATCTTCTTTCTGTTGCTTGTTGCACGAGTTTGTAGCTCTCTGTTTCCAGACACAAATCCAATTATATTTTTTTGTCCGGGCTACTGGATTAATTTTTCCTTCAGTCCACTCGTGTCTGGATTCTGGAAAACAACAAGTTGCAATGGGCCTCTGCGGCGGCTGAGGGGCAGGTCCAGCGAGGTGGGACCACCTGTTCCCTAAGACATTTTGGTGCTCCTCTTGCATATTGTAGAGGAAAGGGAGGTCACAAGAAATTCTGGTATCTATAAATTTGTACTTCCCAAATATTCTTCTGTTGTATGTCACTTTGTACATTTTTTTTTTTTGCGGAACTGGGGATTGAACCCAGGGGCATTCTACCTCCAAGCTACACCCCCAGCCCTATTTGTTTTATTCTTTATTTTGAAACAGGGTCTCACTGAGTTGAAGAGGGCCTCACTAAGTAGCTGAGGCTGGCCGCGAACCCGGATCCTTCTGTCTCAGCCTCCCAAGTAATGGGATTACAAGCGTGCGCCACCACGCCCAGCTCACTTTGTAAATTTTACAATATGAGTTTGGATTGAGCAGTATCTAAACATCTAACAACTTTAGCAGAATATGTACAAGTACTATGTTAAGATAGTTATAAAGAAGGATATAGACCACTTAAATATAAGAGCTGTTTGTAAATCGGGTGTGGTGGCCCATGCCTGTAATCCCAGTACTTGGGAGGCTGAGACTCAAGTTTGAGGCTAACAATGTAAATACTACTGTTTTGGAAATAATGGAAAAAAGCGTGTACATTTTCAGTGTAGACAAAAACTTTTTTTTCAATTATTTTCATTACCCAGTGATTAACCAGCAGATAAATAAGGCTGACTGAAATAATAAAAGGATAAATTAATTACACAGAAAATGAAAATAAAGTATAGGTGTGGTAAAAAAAAACCCTAAAGGATTCTTCCTAAAAGCCAATAGACAGAAAAAAGCAAATATAGATAATATTGGAAACACAATAAGTCCATAGGAAAAATAAAAGTATCTATGAACACTTATCAGGAAAAATGCAAAATTCAGATAAGCTGGATATTTTTAGTTTTTGGGTCAGTAGCGGGCAGCTTCTCCATCCCAGGCTCTTGAGACGCGCGCTGGACCATGGCACGGGCTGTCAGCAGCTTTTGCCAGTAGTCCTTAGAATAGTGTTACAGAGAGCATTTCTGCAAGCCATCTGTCCGTGAGCAGCTCTTTCAACACCTGGAAGGTGGATTTGTGGCCAGGTGTAGACAGTGGATTTCTAACCATTTCTGGTGGGCCGCTCAGAGCGCAGTGGCTGTACTGTCGACAGGAGGTCTCGGTCTTAGCCTGGGATAGATGTGTGCGCGTGCGCGGGACTTTTGTTCATTGCCACGTGAGCCCTAGAGATAATGGATGTTCATTATATCTGCTATATCTATGCTCTACACACTCAGCTTTATTTCTTTCTATCCAGTTCCGCATTATTCCTCCCAACCATTATAATTCTTCTCTTTTTTTTTGGTACTGGGGATGGAATCCAGGGGCATTCTACCTCTGAGCTATACACCCAGGTCCTCTTTAAAAGTTTTTTTGAAACAGGGTCTCCATAAGTTGCTGAGGGTCTTGCCAAGTTGCTGAGGCTGGCCTCAAACCTGTGATCCTCCTGCCTCAGTTTCCCAAGTACTGGGATTATAGGTATGCATTATCACCCCAGGCTAGTTAATAATTCTTTTTTTTTTTGCGGTACTGGGGATTGAACCCAGGGGCATTCTACCTTCGAGCTCCACCCCAGCCCTATTTTTTATACTTTATTTTTTGAAACCAGGTCTCACGAAGTTGCAGAGGGCCTCACTAAGTAGCTGAAGCTGGCTACGAACCCGGATCCTCCGGTCTCCGCCTCCCAAGTACTGGGATTACAAGCGTGCATCACCACGCCCGGCTTTAGTTAATAATTCTTTATGTTGAACATTTTCTGGTTTAATTATCTGGTCAAATTTCAGTGTGGTTTGTCTTCTGATTGAACACTGGCCATGAACATATGTTAAATATTACATAACTGAGCCAGGTATGGTGGTGTATGCTTGTAATCCTAGTACTTGGGAGGCTGAGACAGGAGGATCGCAGATTTGCGCCCAGCCTCAGCAACTTAGTGAGACCCTGTTTCAAAATAAAAAAATAAGCCAGGCGTGGTGGCGCACGCTTGTAATCCCAGTACTTTGGGAGGCAGAGACTGGAGGATCCGGGTTCGCGGCCAGCCTCAGCGCTTGCTCTCTCTCCCTGTTTCTCTCTCTCTCTCTCTACCTAGTGAGGCCCTCCGCAACTTCGTGAGACCCGGTTTCAAAATAAAGTATAAAAAAATAGGGCCGGGGGTGTAGCACGGAGGTAGAACGTCCCTGGGTTCAATCCCCGGTACCGCAAAAAAAAAAAAAAATAGGTATGGGGGTGTAGCTCTGGGGTAGAATGCCCCTGGGTTCAATCCCCAGTACCACAAAAAATTACATAACCAAATTTTAAAATGAATCAATATTTGTAGAAAAAATGATAATAACTCAATGAAAGGCATATGCTAAATGAATATATTAACATTATGCTTAATGTTGAAGTACAGAATCTTTTACATTGATATTAGAACTAAGGGAAGTTTTGTAAGGGAAACTTTGTCTAGAGTTAATAGCCAATGGAATGAGGAAACACAAAAAGCAAACTCATGAAAATTTGAATGCAAATTGATCAAAGATTTGTTTTCCTTGCACAATGTGGTTTTACACGTGGATAACCTAATGCAATCCAAAGAAATGAGAAGCAACTTTATTAAATAGAGTAGGTAAGTTTAGGAAAATCAGCACTTATGATATTGAGGCGTAACAGTTCACCAATAACACCTAATTAGAATATGCTATTTGAAACAGGTCTCTGGTTTTACAGTAGCAACAAGAAGTAGAAGGTGCTTGGAAAGAAGTCTCAAACATCATATTTTATTGAGACATTTATTAAATTATATTGAAAAACCTAAACAAACTGAAAAAAATGTAGAATGTTTATGAGTTCATGGAATCAGTTCCTTCATGTAGTTCTTGTATCTAAATCCTGGTGTCAGCCAGGCGTGGTGGTGCACGCTTGTAATCCCAGTACTTGGGAGGCTGAGACAGGTGGATCGCAGGTTCAAAGCCAGCCTTAGCAACTTCGTGAGGCCCTGTTTCAAAATAAATGATAAAATAGGGCTGGGGGTGTAGTTCAGAGATAGAATGCCCTGAGTGCAATCCCCAATAACACACACACACACACACACACACACACACACACACACACTCTCT
Source organism: Glis glis (assembly GCA_004027185.1). Classification (NCBI taxonomy): domain Eukaryota; kingdom Metazoa; phylum Chordata; class Mammalia; order Rodentia; family Gliridae; genus Glis; species Glis glis. Next base: position 11,429 of record PVJS01043556.1, on the reverse strand, counting down.
CTCTCTCTCTCTCTCTCACTCTCTCTCTCTCGGTGTTCAGTACAATGAGATTCCAGGAATCTCTATGAAATCCTTCCTGTATTCATTAAATGAGAAACACTTAACTATTTAACCTTGTGGTCTAGAAGCCTCTGTAAGAGACCCACATGTGAGAGACATGGCTGATGTTTATTTTATTTTATTTTATTTTGTAGTACTGGGGATTGAACCCAGGGGCATTCTACCTCTGAGCTACACCTCCAGCCCTATTTTATTTTTATTTGAAAACAGGGTCTCGCTAGGTTGATGGAATCTCACTACTTGTTGAGCCTGCCCTCGAACCTGTGATCCTCCTGCCTCAGCCTCCCAAGTACTGGGATTACCAGCGTGTGCCACCACGCCCGGCTATGGTTGATGTTTATGATGGGCTGAGAAGCCTGAACGTGAAAGAAGGGAATTTAAATCTAAGTTCTCAGAGACTCATTTTTTTAGTTTGGAAATTACGGGATAATAATTCATCTATTACAGTTCATGAATAAAATGAAATATGTGGGTGGTGGTCTTGAGTGTGTATCTGTGTCTACGGCTTGTAAACAATAAGGCAAGCTGGGACAAGTACTAGTTATCATCACTCTGCCCCAGGGAGGGTTAGCTGCCCTGGAATCTCCTGGGGGGAAAATAGGAAGGTTTTTAAAGGATAAACTTGGAAAACCTGTAAACCTTTCTACTGGGTTGCGGTGTCTTTGTTAAGATAAATTCTCAGTGGTAATCAGCCATTCAGCTCATCTCCCTATGACTAAATTACATTTATTGATGAAGACATTTCCAGCATAGTCTATGTATTAGGCTTAAAATCTTGCTATCTGATCTCTACACTCGATGAACGCTAATTATGTCGGGGTTCGACAAGGCAAAAACCTGCAAAACCATGAAAGAGAATATGTCTTCGTTTGAATGCTGGCAAATGAGAATCCAGGTTTCTCTCCAACACCTGCTGTGAAGGAGTCCAGTCTGTGGTAAGGACTTACAGTGTACAACAGAGATATTTTGAGCTATTCTGGGAATAGCAATGTTCTCCATAAAAAAACATTGAACTCATCCTTTAGCATTCTGTCATGATTTTCTGCTTGACACTGGTCACAGAACTGTATTGCACATGCAAAAAACCAAGTGCTGGTAGAAATTAAGGTCAGGAGATTATAAATCACTGGCTTTCCCTTTCTATAACTGATAAGCTTATTGCTGAACATCATTTCCACCCAAGTAATGGCTGAGTTTTTTTGGGAAACTTTGCCCAGGTCTTCACAGCAGCCGGGAATGGCAGTGACTGGGTCTTCAGACAGACTGATCTCCGGAGCTGATGGATTCTCTCTACTCTCTCTCTCTCTCTCTCTCTCTCTCTCTCTCTCTCTGCTCTGTCTCCAGAGCTGTTTGCTTTGGAAATGGGAATACACTGCTACTTCGCGATGAGTCTCCAGGTTTGTGTCTGGGTATAGATGGATCATTTGGGCACCTGTCTTGCTACAACAGTCTCAGCCGATTTTATTTGCTCAAGACAGCCAGTTTCTCCAACTTAATTTTATTTGCATTTAAAGAAGAGAGGGAAGAGTGTCATTCTAGTGGCCCATTTGGGGTGTTTGTTCATTTTTTTTCCTCGTCTTGCCACAGAAAGCGTCACTGACGCCATGTCTACCGAAGAAGAGGAAGGAAAAGTGACTTGGAAGAGCAAATTCAGCAACGCTGCCACCCTCCCAGATAGGACTTTTGGAATTCCCTCGAGTGAGTGTCTTGCCCTTTGCTAAATCTCAGATCTGCGGTTCATCTGCTCTGTGTGTAAACCTGTCAGGAGGCCGCAGCCCCGTGCAAAGGAGCTCAAGGCCCAGCACCAAGGAGTTCAACAGGCTTGCGATGCACCACAGTGCCTCTCCTCTGGGCACTCTTATCTAGTAAATAGCTGCAGGACATTGGGAAACACCACAGGAAGACATCTGGATATTCTTTTTCATGTTTTTGGGTGGTACTGGGGATTGAACCCAGGGGTGTGCTGCCTCTGAGCTATACCCCCAGCCCTATTTTATTTTTTATTTTGAAACAGGGTCTCGTTAAGTTGCTGAGGGTCTCACTAAATTGCTGAGGCTGGCCTCAAACCTGCGATCCTCCCGTCTCAGCCTCCTGAGTCCTGGGATTACAGGCGTGTGCCACCCTGCCCAGCTCTGAGGGGTTTTGGGGTTCTTTATCAGGGGACGAAGGCTCTCTCAGTCACTGGACCCTGGTTCTCTGATTTGGCTCAGTGCTCCGAGCTGGGTCAGCGGCTTTGACTTTCCTCTTCAAAGACTGAGCTCAGGAATCGATTGCTCTGCTCTCTCCTCTTGGTTTAGAGTCCTTAGCAGAGTGCAAAGCCTCTTCCACTGCTGTCTTGTGATCACAGTCCGCTAGGCTGTGGCTCTTGCCACCTCCCTGACTCTGAGGACCATCTTTGCAGGCTGGCCAGCAAGTCTGTGCTGCCCGTGCTCAGGCTCCATCTTGCCCGATGCACCAGCAGCTGCGACAACGTCCCCTGCTTTCCAGGACGCTGCATTGGGTTGGGTTTGAAAGGCCCTCCAGAAGCTCCTGTGTTGACAGTGTGGTCCCGAGTGGGGCAAGAATCAGAGGCCGGGTGTGGTGGTGCACGCTTATAATCCCAGTACTTGGGAGGGTGAGCTGAGACCGGAGGATCCGGGTTCGCGGCCAGCCTCAGCTACTTAGTGAGGCCCTCTGCAACTTAGTGAGACCCTGTTTCAAAATAAAGAATAAAAAAAATAGGGCTGGGGGTGTAGCTCGGAGGTCGAATGCTCCTGGGTTCAATTCCCAGTACAAACCCCCCCCCCCATAAAAGTAACACTAATAAAAAATCTAGGGAGAAAAAGAAAGCTTCAGTAATAATTTTGCTTGAATTTGTCCAAAATCAGAATGATGGTGACCCAGAATCTAATTTAGTTTCATTTAAATGAACAATATAGGTGTTGATAGGCAGGGGATTACTTTTTATAGATATAATGGTCTAAGTAGAGAGATATTTAGATAGAATTATGGTTGACTTAGCCCTCTTTGATTACTTGTATTTTGTACAGTCAGCCTATAAAAAATTGAAATAAAATCTACTAACTTCTTTTTTTGCTTTTGATACTGACAACTGAAGCTGGGCGCTCTACCACTGAGCTGCACTCCCAGTCCTATTTTATTTTTTATTTTGAAACAGTTTCTCAGTAAGTTACTATGTGCTCACATTAAACCTACGAACCTCCTATCTCAGCCTCCCAAGTACTGGCATTACAGGCATGCGCCACCGTGCCCAGCATAACTTCTTCTAAATACAACAAACTGTAACATTAATACAGAAATGGATGGAGGCACTGCCTTGCTCTCGGAACTGACTTGATATTTTGCGTTCTGGATGAAACGTGTGGGATCACCCCTGTTCCCATCCTCCCCTCCTCTGGAAAACCCCGTCCTCCCTAGGAGCTGCTGCTCAGGTGGAAACCTAGGGTGTTTCCCATCCAGAGTGAAGGCTGCAGTGTTGGGGTCTCAGGCAGAGCTGCTCAGGGGTGAGCACGGCCCTGGCTGGGACCCAGTTCTGTCTTCTGAAAGCCCATGAGCTCCAGCACCAGCCCTGCTCCGCACAGCCCCACCCAGGCGGCTTTGCATTGCTCTTTGTCTTCATTCCAGAGCTCATCTCTGCACCTGGAAGCTAGAGCAATTGTCCTGTCTCTACAGTCATGGTATGTGTGCACTTATATTCTTAGGAGTTTTCCTTCAAACTCTCTCCTGCTGGCCTTAGTGACCGTCTCAGTATATCTTTTCTAAGTGCTGGGCCTCCGAGAGTATTTTTGTTTTGTTAAACTGGTTTTGTTTCTTTGCTCAGAATTTTTTCATGAGGCAGAGGGTGAGGTGAGCCCTACCCACTGGAACACCACATGTCTTTTTCAGCCATCACTGACATTTTTGACATGCTTTCCTGCTGTCTTTGGAATTTATTGTTGTATTTATGTCAGTAGACCCTTGACTCCCCCTTAGCTATTGAAGAACGATTCTGTTATGTTGCTTATCCCATCCTGTCCAGGCAGCGCGTCCTCCTTCATCTCCCTGGATGTCTGCAGTGCGGGTCATGGAGCAGGTGCTGGTGGGTAGTGAGGGCAGGCGGGTAACATCTGACGGTCTCTGGTGCTGATGGAGGAATGGTCCCTCCTGGGCCAAGGAGAGGCAGAGGGCGAGGAGGATTCTTCTGTGTGGGTGTGTCATGAATCTATGGAGAGTCCTAAGGAGTTCCCCGGCCTGGGAAAGGGAAACTCACCTCAGGGCCCCAGGGTCCATGGCTTACATAGCAGAAAAGAATTTCATCACACACCCTTTAGAGAAAAAGCCAGAGGCTTTATTTAGGAAAATGAGGGATACAAGTTTGAGGGAGAATGCTGACCATCTCAAGACTGAGATAGGGAGAGAGGGAGACTCTCCCTGAACATTCACAGACCCTTTTATAGGCATTCAAAATGGGGCGGGGCTTGGCCAGAGGTGCACGATGGGGAAATGCCTTTCAGATGTGAAGCTAGCCCACTGTGATTTCAAAAGGCCTGGTTTCCTCCTAAGCAAATGGGCACTGAAACTCAAAACAGCTGCAGGTCAGAGTAATCAATTCATGAGCCCGGCCTCACATGTGTAGCAGTTTTTCTTCCCAATTTGTCTCCATCTCCTCCCTAAATTCCATCTCCTCCATTCTACCTCATCAGGTGAACTCTTTCGCCTCAGTGGCTGCTTCATAGGACAATGGATTTCCACTTGTTCTCACATGCTCAGACAAATATTGCAAAGTTTAGAGGATATTTTTTTTTGTGGTACCAGGGATTGAACCCAGGGGCGTTCTACCTCCGAGCTGCACCCCCAGCCCTATTTTTTATTCTTTATTTTGAAACCGGGTCTCATGAAGTTGTGGAGGGCCTCACTAAGTAACTGAGGCTGGCCGCGAACCTGGATCCTCCGGTTTCTGCCTCCCAAGTACTGGAATTACAAGCATGCGCCACCACGCCCGGCTACAGGATATTAATATTTAATAACATTATATGTTAACCTGGAAGCAGGTTAACATTATATATTATTTATTCCAAAGTTTACAGAATATTAACACTTATTCTTTTACAGAGTAACAACTATTACTCTACTAAGCATGAGGTAGGTATATGTTGAATGTCTAATCAGTGAAGAAACCCAGTTATTGCAGTGGAAGGAGCAGGGGATGATTTAGATTCAAACAAATGTGTCTTTACAGCTGGGCGTGGTGGCGCACACTTGTAATCCCAGTACTTAGAAGGCTGAGACCGGAGGATCCGGGTTCGCTGTGAGCCTCAGCTACTTAGTGAGGCCCTCCGCAACTTAGCGAGACCCTGTTTCAAATATAAAGAATAAAAAATAGGGCTGGAGGTGTAGCTCAGAGGTAGAATGTCCCTGGGTTCAATCCCCAGTACCGCAAATAAAAAGTGTCTTTACGGGTGTGTTTGATATAAGTTTACCCAGGCACTTGTAAAAAGAAAAATGATAAATATTATTCTCAGTACTCAGCATTGCAGGAACAATGATTGGAAAACTCTGACCCTTTTTGAAGAGCTTTGGAAAACATCTGCATGGGATCCTGTATATGCCTAACTTTGACAAATTTTTAAAAAATCTTCAGGGCTTAGGAAGTCCTACATCCAAGTTGAATACTTGTTGCTTGCTATGTGTGTTAAAATTTTGTGATCTCGCCTGCTCAGAACTCACCTGGCCTGACTAAAACATGCAGGAAAGGCAAAAGCAGAAAAATAACGCAAGCACACCTACCTCTGTTTGCAAGTTGGCAAGGGGAAGACAGCGTTTCCTTCATCGCCAACCATGAAAACCTCCAGGTCGCCTCCAGGCACAGCATCTCAGTGCAGCTCAGTGGGGCCGTCTGGAGACAAGCCACACTTTCATGAAGAAAGCTACGAATCCAGGCATTGGAGAACTTTGATGTTTGCTTGTTTGAGGTTGCACATGTGAGTGTTAAGTGTGTTGTGAACATTCGCGAATCTATTCACGAATAGATATACATAGCTTTTGAAATGACCATGTGAGGAAGTCTTCAGCGGTGATTATACTTGTGGGTATTCTCCTACAGACAATGGGTGGCGTCATACAGAGCGTGCTTACAGTCATCTCAAGTGTGGCGTCCATAACTGGATGTCTAGGGAATGGATTCATCGTCCTGGTGAACGGCGTGGACTGGGTCAGGAGAAGGAAGATCTCCCCCGTCGATCAAATCCTCACTGCGCTGGCGATCTCCAGAATGGGCGTGCTCTGGTCAGCACTCCTCCATCCATTTCTACCTGAGTTTGACCTGGGCGTGCTCAACATTCTCTGGGTAGTGACCAATCATTTTAACCTCTGGCTTTCTACAAGCCTCAGCATCTTTTATCTTTTGAAGATAGCCAATTTTTCGAACTCAGTTTTCCTCTACCTAAAGTGGAGAGTTAGAAAGGTCGTCTCTGTGACCCTGCTGCTGTCCCTCGTCCTCTTGTTTTTAAATATTGTGCTGATGAGCACACACGTGGATGTCTGGATTGGTGGATCTAAAGGAAACATGTCTGACAGCTCCAGTTTGAGGAATTCTACACAGTTCTCCCAGCTTCGTTCAGTCATCAACCCTTCATTCACAGTGATCCCCTTCTCTGTGTCCCTGATGGCCTGTCTCCTGCTCATCTTCTCCCTGTGGAGACATCTGAGGGCCATGCAGCGCAGCGCCCCGGGACCCAGAGACGCCAGCACCACGGCCCACGGGAAGGCCTTGCAGATCGGGGTCACTTTCCTCCTGTTGTACGCCATTTTCTTCCTGTCTCTTGTCTTACAAATGTCAAACTCTAAATTGCTGGAGACAAAGCTGGTCATTTTGTTTTGCCAGGTTGCTGCGCTAGCTTTTCCTTCAGTCCACCCATGGGTTCTGATCGTGGGGGACGGCAAGCTGAGACGGGCCTCCCTTTCGGTGCTGTGGCGGCTGAGGTGCAGGTCCAAAGATGCGGGACCATCAGGTGTATAGACCATCTGGGGATAGTTTTGCTGATTCTAGAGAAGAATCAGTTCACAAGAAATTCCTGGACTTATGAATTTGCATTTTCCTGATGTTCTTCTTTGTGTGTAACTGTAAACTTTTTGAAATCATTTCAGAATAAACATTAATCACATTACAATCTTATAGCACATATACAAAAGTTTGTATATTAATATACTTATGTACAGAAGGATATCAGTATGGATGTATTAAAGATAAGAAATCTTTATAGTAACAAATAATATGATTTTTTGTGTCAATAATTAAACTTTTTTTTTGGTGTGTGATACTGGGGATTGAACCCAGGAATATTGTACCTCTGAGCTATACTCTCAGCCCTATTTTTTATTCTTTGTTTTGAAACAGGGTCTCACTAAGTTGTGGAGGGCCTCACTAAGTAGCTGAGGCTGGCTGCGAACCTGTGATCCTCCTATCATCAGCCTCATCATTAACCTTTTTGAGGTATTTAAAATGAGACCTCTATAACATACAAGATATACATGTGTTTGTATGCATGTGGTATATCACTACTAAAAATAGAAAATTATAGTTCTATACTTGTAAATTTTTTATGTAGCAAATGTGCCTAATTTTTAGATAAGAAGTAAAGAATAAAATATATATTGTGAGAAGTCAGATACTCTAAATTCATCTTTTCAACTATTGTAATGACCCACTTACAACATTGAAATAGTTAAAGTTAAAACTGCTTGCTGCAGGCTCTGGTTAACAAGACAAAATGTCCTTATAGGGCTCACTCCCTAACCTAGACATCTGTTGGGAAAGCAAGATTAATGGTTATTGTGGTTACTATTACAAGGACAGCGAATGTCTAACCAGTCTGTGATGGCCAACTGTATCTATAACCAATCCTGGTAAAGGTCAGGCAAACACACGTGGAACTGTCCAATTAGCAGAGGGAAACTGAGGCTCTTTGTTTGAAAATTATAAAAACTGAAGTAGAGATGTGCCCGAGGTCCCCGTACTGAATTGCCATGCCAGTTTATGTCAGGCACCCAAGCTTAAGCTTGAATAAAGGCTGGCTCTTCTGTGGTTGCATACGGCTTGGTCTCCTGGTGGTCTTTCCGGGACAAAGGATGGGAGCATAACACTATAAGTTCCAATTTACAAAAAAAAATTTCCTCAAAATCGCAAGCCTGTTTTTTTTTTTTTCGGTACCGGGGATTGAACGCAGGGGCGTTCTACCTCCGCGCTACACCCCCGGCCCTATTTTTTTATACTTTATTTTGAAACCGGGTCTCACGAAGTTGTGGAGGGCTTCACTAGGTAGAGAGAGAGAGAGAGAGAGAGAGAGAGAGAGAGAGACAGGGAGAGAGAGAGAGAGCTGAGGCTGGCCGCAAACCAGGATCCTCCGGTCTCTGCCTCCCAAAGTACTGCGATTACAAGCGTGTGCCACCACGCCCGGCGCAGCAAGCCTGTTTTATTCCAACTGTCTTATCTATATTTTCAGTTTCAAATGTAAAGATCCTTGAAACATAGTTATCATTATTAGTAACATGTTATTTACATTTCAAAATATGTTGTATTTTTAAATGTCATTTTCAATTATGTAACACAATCCATTTTAATTTTAATGTGAACTCATACCAAATCATGATTGAAGATAGTCTTCTGAATGATTATCATACTGATACCTTGGTGTATTTTTGCATAATTTACTTCACCATGTACCCATGTCTCACTAGGATCGAAAACAACCAGGTCATCAAAGGAATGGACATTTAGAAGAACATATGAGCCAGGCATGGTGGTGCACACCTGTAATCCCAGGACTTTGGAGGCTGAGACAGGAGGATTGCAGGTTTGAGGACAGCCTTAGCAACATAGTGAGACTCTCAGCAACCTAGTGAGACCCTGTTTCAAAACAAAAAATAAAAATGTCTGGGAGTTAGCTTGGAGGTAGAATGCCTCTGGGTTCATTCCCCAGTACCAAAAAAAAAAAAAAAACATATGGATGACCATGACATAATTTAACATGGAATTTGTCAATGAGACTACGATATTACTATTGGGTGTGTGGCAGAATTAAAATATAACAATAAAATATGTGAAAAGTATAAAATCAATAGGCTGAAGTGGAGGTATGGAGTACAGGGAGACACGGTCACGTATCCTGCATTCACGGTTGTTAAATCTTCCGTAAGACAGAATTCTGTGTGTCTTCAGAAGCGAAGAATCCTTTGTTTATGGCTTGTTTTCACAGGGAAATCCTTTCAAACTACGTGGTTTGTGTTTGGAATAGAGCTCCTTGTTCTCCTAATGTTGTTCATTCATTCCTCTGTTTGTTGAAAAAATATATGCCAAACATCTTTTGTTGGAGACATTTTAATATAAAACAGATTCTATGTAATGAAACGTGAGCATTGTAACGGGCAGCAACGAAAATGAGAAAGTGTACTGTTTGCGTGGAAGGTGAGTCTGTAACTTCCTAACTCTTTATTTTCATGTATGTGTAATGCTATTTTTCACATGAGGAGCCTGAGTTTCTGAGATGTCAAAAGTCTATTCAGGAGGGGATGAAGATATCAGTAGAGAGATAGAGTAATCATCTCCAGTAGAGGGACTTCCCCTCTCCCCAATTCAGATAAAATATCAGCAGGAAGAGGCTGTTCACAGCCATGTCCAGAATCTAGAGATAAAGGAATATGTAATTTTGGTACTTATGTTAAATATTCTTAATTTTTCATAAAGGCTATTTGGTGCCAGGCGTGGTGGCGCACGCTTGTAATCCTAGTACTTGGGAGGCTGAGACCGGAGGATCGCAGGTTCACAGTCAGCCTCAGCAACTTGTGAGGTCCTCTGCAACTTAGTGAGACCCTGTTTCAAAATAAAGAATAAAAAATAGGGCTGGGAATGTAGCTCGGAGGTAGAATGCCCCTGGGTTCAATCCCCAGTACCGCAAAAAAAAAAAAAAAAAAAAAAAGGATATTTGGTATGAGGTCAATGTGTACACAAAAAATACAGTAATTGTTTTTGCTTGTTTGTTTCATGAATTAGAAGTCAATGTACTAATCTCTTGCATATGCTGTGCTTTTTTATCTCTTTTCTTTTGCAGATAGAAAATCATATCATCTGCATAGAATTATTTATGGTGATTATTTTGCTCCTTCCTTGAAATTATTTATAATTAAAATTTTTTTTGTTGGCTTGTTAGGTTGCGGGTTCGAGTGTTCGGAGAAGTGAGAGACCAATTCCACCAATCGATAATGCAAAAGCAAAGGAACTTTTTTAGCTAGCTCGAGCTAGGGTCCATGTCTCATCCAGCACAGTGGAGTATTGACCTCGGACCCCGAGCTCTACATTCCTCGGGCTTTTATACATTTTGGTTACATGTATAGTTGGCAACAGTTAGGGGTATTTGGAGTTCACTGATTGGCTCGTCACACCTGGGGAGTTGGGGTCTTTACACCATTGTTCTGATAGACCTCACCAAGTGGCAGTTTCCGTGAGAACATCTCTTGGAACTATTGGTTCAGGCCCTACCATTGTTCCAATAGACCCCACCAAGCGGTGGTTACTGTGGGAACATCTCTCGGTTTGGTTTCTGAGAAACAGCAACTTGGGCCTAGCCTAGTTCCTTCAGAAGCACAGCCTGTCATGGCTGTTCTCCGGTCTCAGGCTTATGCAATGAAATGGCTTGATGTTAAAAACATTAAGTAACTGTGGTGGTAAATGACGTCTTCATTTCTAAATGGCAAGTTTGCTAGTGTTTCACCAAAAAGCATAATCCAAAAAGCTTTGATAGAAATATATATATATATATATATATATATATATATATATATATATATTGCTACTGGAGATTGAAGCCAGGGGCATTCTACCTCCAAGCTACACCCCCAGCTTTTTTTTTAAATTTAAATTTTATATTTATTTATTTATTTGTGGTTGTGGGGATTGAACCCAGAGGCATTTTACCTTTGAGCTACACCCACAGCCCTATTTTATTTCTTATTTATTTATTTTGTGGTACTGGGGATTGAACCCAGGGGCATTCTACCTGTGAGCTACACCCCCAGCCCTATTTTTTATTCTTTATTCTTTCTTTCTTTATTTTTTTTGCGGTACTGGGGGTTGAACCCAGGGGCGTTCTACCTCTGTGCCACACCCCTGGCCCTATTTTTTATACTTTATTTATTTATTTTTTTAACATGCTTTTATTGGTGCATTGGAGTCTTACATTGCAATGAATATCTATTTGATGTTAACATATATGCACACAGCTCTTGGTGCCCCCCCCGCCTCCCCCCACCCGTATGAAGTACCAAGAATGATGTTGGTATATTTTCACATGTACATGTTATTTATGATAGTAATTCCATTAATTCCCTTCTTTCTT
>PVJS01043555.1:0-17020 GCA_004027185.1 Glis glis | reverse complement strand
AGAGAGAGAGAGAGAGAGAGAGAGAGAGAGAGCGAGAGAGCTGAGGCTGGCCGCGAACCCGGATCCTCCGGTCTCTGCTCCCAAAGTACTGGGATTACAAGTGTGCGCCACCACGCCCAGCGAGGGATTGCTATTATTACACAGGACAAAGAAATTATCGAAATCTTTTTGAAGCTCAGATTAGAGTTCTCCTCTCTTAGAGGATAGCTCCCGCTTCTCAGAGGGGTCCCTGGATTCTAGGTTAGCATTAGCTAGCATGTATGGAGAGATGCCTGATCTCAATGAGGCCAAATGGAATCTTGTCCCTGGGATTTGGAAGTGGAACTTACTGACAGGGAGTTCAATTACTGAGGATGGCTAGAAACAAGACATGAAAAAAATGGAGATACCAAATTGTGATGTGAAGATAGACACACAGAGCAGGACAGTCTGCAGAGAAGAAGCATACACTCTGAGGATTCAAGAGGACAATAGCCAAGCATTCTGGTGACTCTCCAGGCACTGCATTCCTGCATTCCTGTTTCAGTCGATGTCACTTTTGCCTAAGCTAGAGTTATGGACTGATGTGCTTCTCCCCAAAGTTCATATGCTCTAACCCTCAGTGTGGCTCCAAATCAGACAGGGCCCTATAGAGAATACAAAGATTAAATGAGGCCATAAGGGTGGAGCCCTAATCTGGAACTGGCATTCCTGTAAGAAGCAGGCACCAAGGCTCGCTTTCTCTCCCAGCTGTGTGAGAACACCAAAAAGATGGCTGTCTACAGGCCAGGAAGAGGGCTCTCACCAGAAACAAATCCCAACAGCACTTTAATCTCAGACTTCCACCCTCTAGAGCAGTGAGAAGATGAATTTCTGTTGATAGCCACCCATTCCATGATATTTTGTTACAGAATCCTAAGCACACTAGGTACAGTGAATTTTCATTACCAGCCATCAAAAGTGGCCTAACGAAATACAGAACTAACAGCTCTATGTGGAGAGGGAGAAGATCACAGCACTGTCTCCTGTCGCTGTCGGCTCACCCAGGTACTCTATTTTGCTTTCCTAAGAGGACACATACCTTCTTTCCTGCTAGGGAATATTTTCTTGACAACATCTACAATTTTTTTGTGTGTGGTACTGGGGATTGAACCCAGAGGCATTGTACCTCTGAGCTACAACCCTACCCTATTTTTTAAAATTTCTTATTTGGAAACAGGGTCTTGCTCAGGTTGCTGAGAGCCTCACTAAGTTGTCAAGGCCAGCTTTGAACCTGTGATCCTCCTGTCTCAGCCTCCCAAATACTGGAATTGCAGGTGTGGCCCACTATACCTGGCTACATCTACAATTTTAATGCCCTCTAACTTCAGAAGAAGTACTGAATGGCCTGCCATGTGAAAATCCTCCCAGTTCAATTATTCTAATAGAAGAATTAAGAACAACAAAAACAAAGCTAATATTTTCTAAACTGAAGCATTCAACCGATAACCTGTGAAGTCGATACTGTCATGGACCCATTTTACATGGGAGGAAAATAAGGCATAGAAAATAAACTTTCCTTAAGACACAGAGATAACAAATAGTAGATCCAAGACTTGAACCTAGGTATGACTACAAAGCCCAAGATCTCAACCACATTGTTATACTTTAGTTGAAATAAAAACCCAATGGCTAAAAGCAAAACTCTGTTAAATTTTTTCATTGGTACATTATATTGGTGTATATTATTCATTTTATAATTGGTCAGTTTCATTCTACAGTATGCAAAACTCTCTTGCTGCTACCTGAGAAGTAATATTCAAAAACTCCCATTTTTATAACCAGAGAGCAGTCTACTTAGGACTGCATGGGAAGAGCAAACAAGGTAGGCTAGCAGGTTCTGGTAGTTTCACAGATGAGTCAAGATCTGAGCCCAGAGGGTGGTCAGGGTGGAGGATACTGCTACCTCAACATCCATTTCTCCTTTAAAGAGGTCTCTGATTTCATTCAGATATCCTTCCTTTCCCTAAGTAGTCTATGTGCTAAGCAAGACTGACTCCACCTCTCCCCAGCTTTAGGAAAGGGGTTCTCATGGATGCCCTTTTGTTTCTCTGTGTTGACTTCATCTTTAGGTTGAAAGGGAGAGGGCTGTGGTGGTTCTGGGCCTCACATCCTTGCATGGCCCTGTGGTAGATTAGACTGTTGCTCAGAACATTCACCTCTCTCCATCACTCCCAGGGAGGTGTGTACTTTCCCACATAGCAGATGGGCTTGAAACTAAACTTATCCACGAGACTGTCTTTCTTTGGTCAGTATTTCTGAAGGAAAACCAATCCTCCTTTGCAGTGATTGAGTATGTGAACCAGGATGGGCCAATGAGAAGCAAGAAGAGGTTTCCTGGGGGCTATGAGATATCTTTGTCTTGGTCTTATGCAAGAAATTTTAGAAAAGATTCTCTCTTTTGATCTCAATGTTGCTATTACTAGATGTTACCAGGTATTAGCTACTGCTAGTAAAATGGTGCATAGCAAAGCCTCACTAAATCTTAGTAGCATTCAGCAAGAAGCATTAGGTTAGCTGATCTAGGTCTTGTTAGTTGAGGCAACTTAGTTCCCCTACTCTTGTCTGAGCCATTTCCTTAACCCCACCCCCCACTAACCCTGCTGCAGATTCTTTCCTGATTCTGTGTAATTCTGTTCATCCTCATATCTGATATTCCAGTTGGTATGGTAACAGCCTGACTGAACTGTGTCATATATTATTTACCACAAGTTCTTGTCAAGTCAATAAGTATCAGATTTGCTTTCTTTCAAGAAGTACAGAAGACTGAGCCATTAGGAAGAGGCGTGGCCTTGTACCCTATTGGGGTACATGCTTGAAAACTTCCTGTTAAAACTCTCTCATTTTCTTCTGCTCACATTAATTTGGGGGTGGTTCCTTCCTTTCTGTGAGCTCTTTCCTTGTCAGGCAACATTTACTTCTATCTGTCACCCACATCATCTTACATTAATAGCAGGACATAAATTGTGTGGGCCATAGGTCAAAGAATTTGTAAAAGTTCCAATCCAAAACAACAACAACAACAAATTACTGGGAAAGAGAAAAGGGCTGTATCTCAGAATAAGAATCAGTCATTAAAATAATATTATAAAGCCGTATTTGATACTTATAGTTCAGCTAAAAAGTTCTTGACACTCTAGAGTTTAAAATATTGAGAGCTGGGCGTGGTGGCACACACTTGTAATCCCAGTACTTGGGAGGCTGAGACTGGAGGATTCGGGTTCATGGCCAGCATCAGCTACTTAGTGAGGCCCTCTGCAACTTAGTGAGACCCTGTTTCAAAATAAAGAATAAAATACTGAGGAAGAATATGACATATTTATTGGATACCCATTCTGTACTGAGCACTCTGTGGGGCTTGAAATAGGAATTTGAGGATACAGAAAAGAGAGATATTATGAGTATTAAAAGAACCAAGTCTCAGTGAACCACTGGAATGCAAGAAATGCCCAGGCACCTACCTACCTAGCTTGCCTTCCTTCCTTCCTTCCTTGACCCAGGGGCATTCTACCTCCAAGCTATACCTCTACTCTTTTTAAAAATTGTTTTATTTGAAACAGAGTCTCTCTAGGTTGCTGAGAGTCTCACTAAGTTGTTGAGGCCGGTCTCAACCTCCCAAGTACTGGGATTAAAAGCATGAGCCACCATGCCTGGCTGCTCATACACCTTTGAAATACAAAACAAGCAACTCATGAGCAATCCAGCCCATGTCCTTAGCCCACACCCTTGGCACCACCCTTGACCCCTGCCCTTACCTGCAAAAGTACCATGAATGTAATGCATATACACTAGAAAAACTAGCATGAATCCATGTAACGCCATCCTGATTCCTTCCCTAGTCCAGCCCCTAGCTACTGTCCCTGTATAAATATTAACACCCCAAACCAACCAGCTGCTTCCCTCTGGAGATTGCCCACATTATCCCTTGAATGTGAATTCCTTGCCTTACCTCAAAAGACATCTCTCTTACCCAAAAGACATCTCTCTCTTGACATAGCCACATTCTCACTTGAATGTTATTTTGTCAGATGTTCCATAGCTGTGACCAAGATACCTGGCAAGTACAACTTAGAGAAGGAAAAGTTTATTTGACTCAGTTTTGGAGGTTCAGTCTGTGGCTGGCCAGCTCCAAGGTAGAGGAGAAAAGCCGCTCTCGAGAGGAGGGGACTAGGGACATATATAGTCCTCAAGACCATGCCCTTAGTGACCACCTCCTCCAGCTATGCCCACCTCTGAACCTTGCTACAGTGGGGCTATGCTTTCAACACATAAGTCTTTGGGGGATATACCAAACCCAGAAGGCCATCTTGGAAAAGGTAAATCTTATTCCTTGAATCACAGATGGAACTTGGATGCTGGGAGCTCAGGCAGGGTATTCCAGGTAAGGGGAACAACATGAGTCCAGAGGTAAAGGTGAGAAGAAGAGCCGACCATGAGACCAGACTCACCAAAGTAGAGAAAGTGATTTGGGGTGAGCTATGGCAAGCCCCTCTGAATGGCCATTAGGGAGTTTACCTTTATACCACTGGAGATTTGGGAGCTACATGTTGCAAGTTGAATAAAGTAACCTGATAGAAGTGCTCAAAATGCATTTGAGAATCAGAGGCAGAAGATCCCTTTTGGAAGAGTCCCACAGGTGGGCAGCATTAAATATGTGAACATTTCCTGGCACTGTGGCTGCCAGCATTCTTTCTCTTCTCACAGCCTCTCTCCCCTCTCCATTTCCATGTGGTGGGGTACAGGAGGGTCTCTGCTCCATTGGACATATGACCCTGGTGTCTAGTTCCCACTTCAGTGAAAATCTAACATGGCCCCTGGACCTGAGCATCAGGTGCCAGGAGGGGTCAGCTGGAGCATCACAGTTTCAAGGTGGCAGGAGTGGCAGTGCAGGGGAGCATGTCCCACTCAGACTGTGGCAGCATGACAGTGGCTCCTGTCAGTTCTGAGTTTGACCCTCTAGCCTCTTGGAGAGTCTGATGTAATTCCACTAAATCTCCTTTAGCTTAAGGTCATCAGCATTCATTTCTTGCTTACAGCCAAGAACCTGTAACATCTGAAAAGAATAAACCTGGAAGTGGAAGTGCTTGGCAGTGGCCCTAACTCTATGCTAGCTGGTCCCTCATTTCAAGGGTCTCACTTTCATGTGTATAATGAGAGACCTACATACATGATTTCTAAGACAGTTTTTGTGCAAACAACCATACTCAGGGCTTAGGGTCAGGTTTTATTTCAGTTCAAGTGGTGGAAATGAAAGGAAAGGGTGCCTGCAAGTTCTGTTTTACACACAGAAGCCTTGGAGGCCAGCTGGACATGATCACACACACCTGCAATCATAGTACTTGGGAGGCTGAGACAGGAAGGTCACAGGTTTGAAGCTAGCCTCAGCAATTTAGCAAGACCCTCAGCAAATTAGTGATACCCTGTTTCAAAATAAAAAGTAAAATAGGGCTGGGGGTATAGGTCAGAGGTAAAATGCCCCAGCAATCAATCTTCAGTACACCTCCCCCTCACAAACACACACAAAAGAAAGACAAAGAAAAAAAGACTTGGAGGCTGTTGGCATTGAAAAAGTAAAGAAGAAGAATGAAAAAGTAAAGAAGAAGGTAGTTCTGAGCTTTAGAATTTGGAGGAAAGGAATTTTTATTTTATTTTATTTTTTATTTTTTTGTTTTTATTTTTTTTAGTATGTTTTTATTGGTGCATTGTAGTCTCACATCACAATGAGTATCAGTTTGGTGTTAACATACATGCACACAGCTCTTGGTGTCCCTCCCCCCCACCTCCCCCCCACATGTAGCACTGAGAATGATGTTGGTATAATCTCATATGTACACATTGTTTATGACAGTAATTCCATAGATTCACTTCTTTCTTGCCCTTCCCCTTCCCTTGTACCCCTTCCCTTGCACCACTGAGGGTTCTCTGTTGTCATTGGAGTCCCTTTTGTGTCCCCACTACTCCCTAGGTTGCACATATTAATGGAATTTTTATTTTAAAATCATCCAAAAGCCACTCTTGCCGATTTGTTAGCTCTTGTCTCCATTGGACCAGAGACTCAGGTTCTAGAATGCCCATTCATTCTCCCTCCCGTGTTACTCCCCTGCAAACAAACTTGGTCCAGAACAATCAGTGGCTTGCTAATCATCATTACAACTCACTGGTAATGGAGTCGGGATTGAAATCTGGATTTCAGAGCTGGAGGAAAGGGTGTCAGGTGACAAAGTATCCAGGAAGGCCCTGAAATGCGTCCTGAAGGATGCGGCTAGTTGGGGTCTGTTCCTGATGAGCGGTTCTCTGCCTTGCTCTTCCTCATACACAGTGCACCTTGGCTCAGCCATCCTCCTCTCTTGTAGGAACTTCCTTCAAGACTACTTAAGGCAGGAAGGATCTCATTTGTCCTTCAACTGAAGGTTGAGCTGCTCATCGAGTAAATGTGTATGGAGCAGGCTCTGCAGTAGGTACCAGCAATGCGAAGATGAAAGACCTCCCCAATCGCAAGTCACTCCCATTGGCAGAGCCAGGCAGTGTCCCCAAGCTCCCACCTTGTCATGCCTTTTGCTTATGCACCATGGATCGGTTCTTGAGGACAGGGACTCTTCCTCATATTTTTCATGATACCTATATTCCAAGAATGGGTGTTCAAATATATTCTTTGAGATTTTGCTTCATTTAGGGGAAAGGCCTGAGAAGCTAAGAGAGCACACCATGGGGTCAACAGAGGTTCAAATTTCCTTTTTAATCCTGACCGCATGACACTTTTAGGAGGGTGAACTGGGTTTGATTTGTCACCGAAGGTTCATGTGCTGAAAATGTGGTCCCCAGTTAGGTGGTGCTGAGGTGGTAGAAGCTTTAAGAGGTGGGCCCAGGGGGAGACAGTCAGGCTGTGGATTATTAATGCTATCTTATGAAAGTGGCTTGTAAAGCAAAGCCACCTCAGTGCCTCAGCTCCTACTGCATGTGGCCACTTACCTTTCTCTTCCTCTGCCATGTTGTGATGCAGCCAGGGGACCCTCACCAGGACATCAGCCTTATGCTGTTTGGACCCTCTAGCCACCAGAATCATGAACCAAGTAAACCCCTTTTCTTTATAAATTACCCAGTCATGGATATTTTGTTATGGCAGCACAAAATGGATGAAGATACTGAGTCAAGCTGTCTAACCTCTACAGGCCTTAGTTTTTATTGTCATCTGTAAAATGAAGGCTGGGTGATGGTAGCAGCTGTGATTTGGACTCAATATTATGCTGCATTTGGCACATAGTATGGTCTCAGTGTATGTGACTTCTCTTTTGTTTTAATGACTATAGAGTTTTGAGTATAATTCAGAGGGTATAGTGTATAATTAGAGGGACAGCTGCCTCTTTCCTTCCTTATTTCTTCTTTTTTCCTTTCCTTTCTTCTTTCCTGTTCCTTCTCTCTCTCTCTTTATTTCATTTATTTTCTTTTTCTGCCATTTTTGTGCCCCCTCCCTCTCCCCTATATCTATTAGAGCAAGGACAATTATTAGTTAAAACTTTTATTAATATGCCATAACTCATTTTATAGCAGCACAATTCACAATAGTTAAATTATGAAATCAACCTAGGTATCCACCAACAGACACATGAATAATGAAAATGTGGTATAGACACACAATGAAATTTTACTCAGCCATAAAGATGAACAAAAATTATGTCATTTGCAGGGAAATGGATGGAAGTTGAGAATATTATGCTAAGTGAGATCAGCCAGTCTCAGAAAGTCAAGGGTCATATGTTTTCTCTTATGAGGAAACTAGAGAGAAAATAGGAAACAAAAGGGACTTCAGATAATAAATGAGGAGAGAGACCAGTAGAATAGTGAAAGGGGATTGAGAGAGGGAGGTGGGAGGGGAAAAAAAGGAAGATTGAGGGATGAAACAGTTCAAACAAGGTTACCTCCTTACAAGAAGGTTTCACTACCAATCTCACTACATCGGTGGGGAGGAAAGGAGGGGGAAAGAGAGGGGGCGAGTACACAGAGGGAGGTGCACCAGTGAAGTGTGCATGTAATGTTTGTATCACTTTGAATCTCACTGTGATGTATAATTACATTGTACCAATTAAAGTATATAAAAAAGGAATTATATTTATATGTAAAAAACATTTGAGCAGGCAGGCTCAATGAATTAAATCCAGTGTCCTCGTTGCTAAGAAAGCAGACCCTATTTTTCTTTCCCACACTTGCTTACAGAAGTGCCTCTGGTGCAGCCATTTCCTCAGAATTTCTCACCAGAACAACCCACTTTATTTTTTTTATTTTTATTTTTTGTGGTCCTGGGGATTGAACCCAGGGGCTTTCTACCTCCGAGCTACACCCCCAGCCCTATTTTTTATTCTTTATTTTGAAACAGGGTCTCACTAAGTTGCAGAGGGCCTCACTAAGTAGCTGAGGCTGGCTGTGAACCTGGATCCTCCGGTCTCAGCCTCCCAAGTACTGGGATTACAAGCATGCACCACCACACCCGGCTTACAAACCCACTTTAGAAACATAAAACACTGGAAAGAGAACATAGGAGAAATATATTTTTCACACCCAGAATCTCTAACTAATTTTCTGGCAATGATTGGTATGCTGGGTCTCCAGAAAAAAGGTAAAAAATAAAAATTAAAAATTAAAAAACCCATGCACTTGCCAATTTCTGTGGTGTAAATATTCCTACCGGGGTCGATGTCAACATCATGGAATGTGAATTGAGAGTGATGCACATCCGGTACCCTGCCATTCTAGGTAGATGCATACTAAACCTGACCCTCATCCCTATCCACTCCACCATCCCGCATTCAGGTCCCAGCTCTGGACACCACCGTCTTAGATTCTGCCTCATCAGGTTCCTGCCTCCATCCTCAGTCCCTCTCTCCATCTGCTAAAATAATCTGCTAAAACCCAGATCAGAATGTGTTACTTCCCTGCTTTAACTCTCCAGGGGCTCACATTTGTCACCCCAGGCTCTCCACCACTTCCTTCACCCTTCCCCTGGGGCTACTCCACACTTCTCATCTTTATGCAAACTCTGTTACATCTCCATGTCTTTACCTGTGTGTAAGCTATTGCCTGGGATGCTGTTCTCAAGACAACCACACTTACTTCTTTGTCTGTCTGATAAACTCCTACTGACCTCACAGCCCTAGCTTAAATGCCCCATCCCCAGTAGCTTTACTGACCCTTTATCCTACTCTAGATGGCATTATTTACTTCCTTATCTAGGACCCCTGGATACCCTTCTCTCATATTCTGTGGTAAGAAATGTCCAAGTTTTTTTGTATCTCCAGAATTTAAGATGGTGAAGAGGCCATGGGTCCAGGATGGCTTGCTCATTCATTCATTCATTCATTCATTCATATATTTTCAACAAATATTTGTGGAGTGCCTGTTACATGACAAGCCCCATGCTGGGAAGGACTGGGAGGAGAGTGGAAGGTAAGACCCTCCTCTTCTCATATGCAACTTATGGTTTACTGAGGGATATGAACGGATATGAACAAGTAAATAAAATATAAATATAAATATATTTTTATTTGTACTTTAAAAATGTTTAAAAATATTTTTGCAATAAAAATATACTTGTAAATATGTTCTATGAAGAAAAAAACAGATTGGCACAAAAGAAATTCCCACCAGTGAATGGTTTTTAAGTTTTAAGAAACCTGGAATATAATCTTTCAAGGAATGGGTCCTCACTCAGAGAACTGAACACCAAGACATGAATCGCATTGCATGGCAGGAACCAGCTTGTAAATGAGAGCAGAATCGTGCAATGTCTGTATTTCTGGTGCACTGGATTTCCAAGCCAGCTCTGAGGGAGTGGCTTGGACTGATGTCACCAAGAGAGGAGAAAGAGAAAATAAACATCTAAATCACAGGCTTATGAGATGCAGGATTGTTTGATACTGCAGAGAGAAAAGAGCTAGACAGGCAAGTCAGAGGACAATTGTACAGCTTGAGCAGTGTTTTCTCTGTACTGGAAGAAGACTGCCTGGGGCATAGGGACGGATTTGAATGGGTTTGTTATTTATTGAAATTGATAAGAAGAGGGGAGATGGTTAAGCTCTGCTTTATATCTCTGTATCTCTATTAATTAAATTTGTTTTAGGCTTGAGTGACAGCAGATTCAAATAAAATAGACTTAAGAGGGGAAAAAAGGAGGTGGACGAATTGGCTCACATAATTAGAAAATCCATAGCTATACTCAGGGGTCAGATCTTGGTCTCTAAAACTATTTTGCAATAAAAGAAGTCAGCCTTCCCTGGAGAAATGGCTGATTCTAGAACTGGGGCAGAGGATATATGGTGATGAGCCTGGAACATCCGTTAGTACCAGAAAGTAAGAAAGTGTTGAAGACACAAAACACACACACAAATGAGGGTGTGTCAGAGGGACATAGAAAACAATTGAAAGAGCTCACAGTGGCCGAAGCTGGGACAATGCAAACAACAAAATAAATAAAGTACTGAATTGTGAACCAAAGGATAGAAGAGTCCATACTGACATAAGTAAGTGATTGTGTAAATAAGTAAATAAGAGAGAAGAGACAAATCACCCATGCAGAAGAATTCCAATTTTTTTTTTTTTTTTTTTTGCGGTACCGGGGATTGAACCCAGGGGCGTTCTACCTCCGAGCTACACCTCCAGCTCTATCTATTTTTTTTTATTCTTTGTTTTGAAACAGCATCTCATGAAGTTGCGGAGGGCCTCACTAAGTAGCTGAGGCTGACCATGAACTCCAGTCTCCACCTCCCAAGTACTGGGATTACAAGCGTGCGTCACCACACCCGGCTTAAAAATTCCAAAATTCTAGGTGAATACTCTGTCCTTAAGGATGTGGAGCGTGATTCCCCACATTGTAGGTGTGGGCTGCACAAAATGATGTATTTTTATAGTGGAGAAGCCTATAAATGCTACCTAAGCCAGGAGAGGGAGATTAGCATCTGCAGTGATTAGTGTATGCCCTTGATAGGGTATGATGAAAAGAGTACTTTCCCATGCAGTTCCCTTCCCCAAAACTGTACCCTTCTTTAATCATGAAGAAAATGCCAGACATCCCAGTGGAGGAGTGCAGGTCAGTCTTTCTCAAAACTGTCAAGGTCACCTGAAACAAGGCAAACTGAGAAACTGGTTCCAAGGATAACAATAGAAATTAAGATAGCACACACTGGTAGCCCCAAGACTTGGGAGGCTGAGACAGGAGGATGGCAAGTTCATGGCCAGCCTCAGCAACTTAGTGAGACCCTGTTTCAAAATAAAAAATAAGATAGGGCTGGGCATGTAGCATGTAGCTCGGAGGTAGAATGTCCCTGGGTTTCATTCCAGTACAAAAAAAAAAAAAAAGATGGAAATGGAGTGTATCCTCAATGAGCACCAGAAGCAAACATTCATACTCCCCACTATTAATCTCCTTCAAGTATTTCTCCAAGCTGTGTGTTGCAAAATACAATATAGAATTCATATCGAGTGAAATAGGGATCGCTTTGAGTAAAACTTGTGCTTTGTCTAATGAATACTATGATAAAAATACATATTCATTTTTAGATCACAAATCACAGCAGTGTGAGCCATCCTCTCCTGGCTCCAGGATTTTGAGGGGGGGATGTACACGTGGGCCCCTTCCCTCTGCATGGGGCACGTTTGTCTCTGGGAGGAAGCCTCTCTGCGTGTGGGTCACACAGAATCATTATTTCCAGGGCTTTCTCATTAGGGCTCTGGGATGGTGGCAAGGCCATCATTTAAAACACAGCCAAGGGACTGCTGCTATGCTCACTGCATGGTAGGAAATTCATCTGTTTTTAAAATGGGAGTTTGTCCAGGTTCTTTCCAAACACATTACTCCAAGTGCATCATTTCAGCTTTGAGCTGAATAGGGAAAGGCAAGTCACCAGTCAAGTTGAGTTTTTTAAGTGAGAAAGCACATTTTGGGGTCCTGCTGAAATAGTAGTCAAGTAACATAATGGTGAGTATTATATAAGAGGACTTCCTGGGTCACCCCAGGAAAAGGGGGGCGGCGAGGAACCCTGAATCTTCTCTTTACCAGGGCCTGGTGTCAACACCAGTGGCCTCCATCTGTGACCTCTACTAGGCCTTACAGCCACACCCTCAGAGGACCTGGACAGGCCTTGAATTTCTACTGGTGTCACCAAGAGAATTCTTCAAAGGGAGCCTTCCTGGCCAGCAGAGGTTCCCATTCACCTGGTGTCTTGAGGGTCTATCCCTTTTTCTTCAAAGATTTGAGAGGAACTCTGCTAAGCATGCCACGTCTGCTCAGTTGCCTTCTTCCAGAGCTTTAGCACACGTCTGGCACAGGGTTGGTGCTTATTAAGTACCTGTTTAATGAGTAAATGAACAACCCCATCAAGGTGGAATCCTTACCGTGTTTTACAGAGGAGTGGACGGAGACTCAGCAAGGTCGTGCCACTTCCAGGGTGTCTATTCAGTTCTAGGACCCTGGCTCTCACACCTCCCCCATGCCACCTCTTCACAGATCCTCCCACATGGCTCTCACGTGTCCTAGAAGTGGTTTTCAGGCTGAAAATCAGAGTGCACTGAATCAGTGGAGATTTAGAGTACCTTGAATTTTGCAATAGCCATTATTCCATTACTGTTGGTGGCTTGGGAACTGAGAGCAGTTCAACCTTCAAGTTGACATTCAACCCAAGAATGGAGGTTTCTGAGACAAGCCCAAGGAAATTCTACTCCTGAACTACACCTCCAGCTCTTTTTATTTTGAAACAGGATCTCACTAAGTTGCTGAGGGTCTCACTAAATTGGGATTATAGGTGTTTATTTTTTATTTTGAAACAGGGTCTCAGTAAGTATTGGGAATAAAGGCATGCACCACCACACCTGGCTGCTAGTTATTTCTAATATGCAGGTCTTTGCTATAAGCTGTTGTCCAGGGAGTAAGCTTCAAACTAGCACTCATACCATGGCCTACAAACCTTCTGGGATGAGCCATTTGGTCAGCCTTCCCGCACCTATCGCATTCTTGTTCCTTGGTGCAGCAGCCACATACTGTACAAAGACTGGCCCTCCAGTTCCATAGGTGGCTTTCATTGGTCTAACTCAAAAGGATAATACCGTGATGTTGTCATTGATTCACTGAGATATCTCAGGCCCAGGTCAATTGCCCCATGTCCTTCTCTGGTCCAGAGATTGGTTCAGGTGGAGCCAATCATCATTTAGCACAGGACCCTTTATTGGATGGTTTCAGGAGCACTCTTGCTTTCTTTCTTGGGTGTTTCTTGGAAAGTAAGTGACCTTGGTAGTTGGTAGCCTCTCTATAATTATGAGGGCCAGGCAGTATTAATATGAAAAAGATATTACAAAGGAGAAAAAGAGTAGAAATGTAAAGAAAGCAGCTCCTTGGTGGTCCAATTGAGTCATGAGAATAAAACAATGTTAAATCTGAACATCCAGGTATTCATTTTTAAAAGAGTCATAAATTTACCTATGACAAAAAAAGAAATTGTTTTTATTTGGGGGTCCAAATGAAAGCTGGGTTTTCTGCTAACTGTGACTGAATGCCTTCTGACTAGTCTGCTACTTGTAAAGTAGCACATTAAAGTCTTGGGATTCCTTTCTAGATTTATCTCTGCTATTTCATATATATGAGAATGGTTAAGCCTTAAAATACTACTGTCCATTCTTAGAAATGAGCTTTTACATCCTGTGCATTTTCACATATGGCCTCCTCTGCTCTCACTATCCTACCTTTTTTTTCTGTATTGTAAACTCCTACTTATCCCACAAAATCCAACCCAGTATCACCTCCTCTTAAACTCCGCCTGCCCTCCTTTAGTTCATTCCAGGAAGAATTTATGCTTTCCTTCCTAATATTCCTTAAGCATTATCTACATACCTGTAATAGACAAGGTTAAATATATTTAACAATAATTTAGCAGCTCTAGCGTGGATTGTCCTGCCCTGCAGTATTCTTTGTAGATATTGTCTTATTTAGCCTTTACAGTTGCCCTATGATATTGATAATAATATTCTCATTTTCAATATAAGGAAGCAGTCTCAGAGAGGTAAAGGAATTTATTCAAGGGTCCGCATCTCATAAGAGGAAGGAGATGGGAAGTCAGGTGTCTCATTCCAGAATTGGTGCTTTTAATCTCTATGCAGTGTACTTTTCCTTGCTAGGATGCTCTCTGAAACCAAACACTATCTTTCATTCATGGGTACCTAAGAGAATGTCCCAGGTACTTTGCAAATGCTATCAGGATAAATAGATGGAGGATGGGTGGGTGGATGGATGAATGGATGGATGGATGGACAAGTGGATGGATGGATGGATGGATGGATGGATGGATGGATGGATAAATGGAAGGATGGATAGATAAATGGAGGGATGGATGGATAAATGGAAGGATGGATGGATAAATGGAGGGATGGATGAATGGATGAGTGGGTGGGTGAATGGATGTGTGTTAGTCCTTCACTTCACACACGAGGAGACCAGGATTAAGTGACAATGTGGTAGCCCAAAGTCCAGATGATCATTGGGATTTTTCTACAACATCTCATGACCTTTGGGAAAAGAAAATTAAATTTCTTCTAAAAGAAACTGCCCAAAGCAGAAGGACAAAAATAGAACCCAAAGTTGTCTGGACTTTTTCTCTCTCACCCTGAAACCTGAATATGTCCTTCTTAGCTGAATTCTGAATAAAGCAGAACCTCCTAGTTCTCTTCTCCAGAATTCAGGTCAGGCCTTCCTTTGTTAGCTCTCTTTAAATTGTTACTGACACCTAAACTAATTTGGGATTAAAAGAGAATAGAGTCAAATCACATTCAAAATGTTCTGGCTTGGAGGCTTATTTATAACTATGTAGACATCAGGAATTGAAAGAGGAATGGGGGTGGGTGTTGAACATAGAAATTCAAAAGAACATTTGAAAATAAGAAATGGAATCACACGTCATCCTAATTAGCCAGCAATGGGGTAAAAATTCCGCACTTCTGTCATGTCGCTGCCATGCAAGAGAAAACTGTGACATTAGTTTAATTGCATAAGTTTATGAGATGAAAGGAACAACTTTTATAATCATTCAGATAATATTCCTCTTCAGATTGCCATGCGATATCTTTATTTGGTACTTATTATTTATTAGATTCTTTTTTTTTTCAAAAAATCTTAAGACTCCCTGCACTTTAATGGCTTGAGGGGCACTTTTGCTTTTCGCTCCTCTGATTTCTCTAAATGGGTGTCCACATCACAGGCCCCTGCTCCACCAGTCTGTCGACCTGTGTACATTGAATCCCTGCTCTCCACACTCCCCTTGGCAACCAGCATCACTGAGAGAAAGAGCAAGAGAAAGTCTATGAGAAATGTTAATGATTCCTCCTCCTCCTCCTCCTTCTCCTCCTTCTCCTCCTCCTCCTCCTCCTCCTCCTCCTCCTCCTCCTCCTTCATCATCACCACCACTTATTGACCAGCTACCCAGTTCCAGGACTGCATTTATTTAGTAGTTTCCATGCATCATCTCCAGTCCTTGGTGAGTGGCAGTGCCTGCCCTGCTCACATCTCTTTCTAAGGGAAATGGCCCCTCCCCCAGCCCCACTGCCCAGAGAGCTGTGTCTGATGCCAATGACCCTGCTTCAATCTCCCCCCACCCATCCTGGTTGATCACACGAGGGCTGAGAGCCTGACCTGAACACAGCTGGTCTACACATTGGCCCAAGACTGGGATTTGCACAGCCTAATTAAAAATATCAGCTTGGCCAGGAACAGTCTCTTGGGAATCTAATCTATGCATTGAAAGTCTCTGCTAATTTTTAGTGGCAACTGAAGCAGAAAGGATAGAATATTGAACTGATATGGTTTTCCTGGGGTCCATGAACCCATTTAAATGATGTGTGAAATTTGGGGTTTGTGTATACAAATGATATGAACTGCTTCACAAATCTGAAGTGCTGGCTCCATTCCTTAGCCAAAGTTTCACTGCCATCTCTCCAGGCTCTCTCACTTGGTGGGAGATCCAAGAACCTAGAGGTTCACAGTTCTGAGGGGCTCTGCCCAATTCCCATGCCCAAGCCAAGAAAACTCTGGACAACAAATGTTCCCCGCTACTGAAGTCCCCTGGTACAATGCAGAGTCCCGGTCCAAGCCCGGTCCCCACAGTGAGCAGCAGAACACCCTGGTGGTCCTGGTGTGGTGCAGCCTGTTCCTAGAAGGAGGAATCAGAGCAGTCTCAGGGTCTTCGTACTCCCCAGCCACCAGAGGCCTGGTGCACTGCCCATTGTGGCATCTGGCATACTAACTTGCCTTTCAGGACAGACATACCTAAGAGCTGACTCTAAGAACACTAAACATCCTGTCCTACCCCTCTATCCCCATCACAGGGATACTTGTGCTTCCCCTACCCTTGTAGGTGAAGCTTGAAGTGATGGCAGGGTCTTCTCTCTTCTTCCTGTTCTTTTTCTAAGGCAGGAAAAGCTTCCTGAGTCCAAGGTGAGTTTCTGATCCTTCTCTGAGTGGTGACAAAGAAGAAAAAATTAAATGTCAGCAACAAAGTTTAATATTCAGTTCAGCATTCCAGTAGTTATGCATATATCTGAGAAGAGGGTACCTAACTCTGAACAAGATTTAGAAATAGATGAGGGAGGGAGGAAGGAAGAGAGAAAGAGAAAGAAAGAGAATATGAAGGAGCATGTGTACAAACCAAGAACCACCATCGTAGGGAGCCTGTGTCATTGGACACCTGAGAGTAAATGAGAGGAAAAGCCAGTATGAGGGACAGAGAGAAAGCCTGGAGCGTGACAGAGTCCCATGACACCATAGTTGAGTCTTCGAGATACCATGTTGAGTGAATACAGAATGAAAGCTGTACTTTTCCACTCATGGGAACCTCAGACACAACCAAAACTAATCTACAGTAGTGTAGGTCAAAACAGTTGTCTGGGGGAATATCTGCTGGGTGCAGAGGAAGGTGCTGGGTAGGCTCTGTCTCAAGGGTCAGCCCACTTTTTTTTTTTTTTTTGTGGTACCGGG
>PVJS01043554.1:0-17023 GCA_004027185.1 Glis glis | reverse complement strand
TTTCATTGTAGAAGTCTTTTACCACCTTGGTTATATTTATTCCTAGTGATTTTATTGTTTTTGAGGTAATTGTGAATGGGTTTACTTTCTGGATTTCTTTTTAAGCGGATTCATAGTTGGCCTATAGGAAAGCAATTAGTTTTTTAGATTGATTTTGTATTGTGCTACTTTGATTGAATTTGTTAATCAGCTCTAGAAGTTTTTTGGTTTAGTTTTTTGGGTCTTCTGAAGAGACAAGCATGTCACCTGCAAATCGTGAAAATTTCAGTTCTTCTTTTCCTACTTGAATTCCTACTTGGCGAGAGTCTCGAGTCCTATATTGAACAAGACTTCCGGCAAGAGTCTCAAGTATTATATTGAACAGCATTGGTGATAGTGGGCATCCTTGTCTAATTCCTGATTTTAAAAAGAATTCCTGCAAAATTTCCCCATTCAATTTGATGTTGGCTTTGGGTTTATTGTATATTTCATTTTTTTTTTTGGCGGTACCGGGGATTGAGCCCAGGGGCATTCTACCTCCGCACTACACCCCCGGCCCTATTTTTTATATTATATTTTGAAACTGGGTCTCATGAAGTTGCGGAGGGCTTCACTAGGTAGAGAGAGAGAGAGAGAGAGAGAGAGAGAGAGAGAGACAGGGAGAGAGAGAGAGAGCGAGAGAGCGAGAGAGCGAGAGCGAGCTGAGGCTGGCCGCGAACCCAGATCCTCCGGTCTCCGCCTCCCAAAGTACTGGGATTACAAGCGTGCACCACCACGCCTGGCGTATATTTCATTAATGATGTTGAGGTAAGTTCCTTCTATCCCAGTTTTCTGCAGAGACTTTAACATGAATGGGTGTTGGAATTTTCCAAATGCTTATTCAGCATCATTTGAGATGATCATGTGACTTTTGTCCTAGTTTTATTTATATAGTGAATAAAATGTATTGATTTGCAATGTTGTGCCAGCCTTGCATCCCTGGAATAAAACTGGCTTGTTCATGGTGTACAATTTTCTTGAGCAGTTTTCAATGCCTATCACTAGTATTTTATTTAGAATTTATGCATCTATGTTCATCAATGATATTGGCCTGTAATTTTATTTTCTTGAGGGACCATTATTCAGTTTTCACATGAAGGTGATACTGGCCTCATGGAAGGAGTTTGGGAGAATTCCATCTCTTTTGATTTCATGTAATAACTTGTTAAATATTTTGTTTAGTTCTTCTGTAAAAGTTTTGTAGAATTCAGCAGGGAATCCATCTAGACCTGGGTTTTTATTTGATGGATGGTTTTGCTATTATGAATGGTTAAAGTGGTAAAGATTTTATAGCAATTTTAAATTTAAAAAATAATGTAATCAGACTGTTAATGAAAGACAAAAAGACTGTTAGCATAAAATGTTTTATTGATGGAAACTATAACAATGCATAGGATATTTTCTTTCGCATCAAATGCAAAACCCAAATACTAATATTGATTTCTTGTATTCTAATAATAAGGGGAGCCAGAAGAGGCATAAGTGAAAATATCTTCAAGTATACATGTGACCGTTAGATGAGATGTTCACAGTAGCTTCATGTCAGCAATATTGTTTGACAGTTCTTCTGGTACAACCAACATGGCAACAGTATTCAGTCAGTGAAGTAATCTTCTGTCTTTTTTGGGAATGAATTTTCAAGACCGAGTGCCTTAATTCTGAAGGACTGTTGTCTTCCATTTCACCTTGTCTATTAGGAACAAGTTTCTTAAACTCTTCAAAAGCAGGATTTGAGTCCTTTACTGTAGGTTGATATTGTTGTTGTGCATCTAGGAATGATGGTTGTCTCTCAGCCTGTGTGGCCTTTGGCTCCTGTGGCAAATCAGGAGTGTATTCCTCTGTATTTAATGGGTCTGCATCTTTGTTGATGGAGGATGGCATGATTTCTGTTAAGTTAAAAATAGTGTAAAATATTCATATCAAGGAACATCGATCAGAAAATTACAAATGGTAGCAAAGAAAAGAGAAGCCATGCTTCAACGTAACTGAACATTGAAACAGAAGCAGCAAATATCATATCTACACTTCTAAGTGGTAGCATAAAGTAGTGTAATCTTCAGAAGGTTCTGCTTTGCTTTAATCGGCATTCTGTCATCTCTTTTTATCATTCTCCCATGGTTTTATCATAGTACTTTTTACTCTTTGACACCGATCTCTCATCTTTTTCAGGTCTGGTTTGTCATCAAAAACACTCATTTTGACTATTGATAGATTTTTTTCACCTTATGTAATTTTCTTCTGTGCTCAGAAATCTCTGAGTTATGATAGTAACCCTGAATAAGATGTTAAATATTTTAATTTATCAAATGTTTTGTGGTGGGAAGTGACTGCTTCCAAATAAAATTGAAAGGGCAGAATTTCCAACAGCTGTGTTTAGTCAATAGGAAAATAAAGATCTGACATTCCAAAAATTCAAATTAAAATCTGCTTTTCCCCAGAGTATTTATTCCAAGTTAACAGTCTTTTATAGTAAAGAGAGAAATTGGTTAAAATATCACTAATATTTTGTCACCTATGTTTGGCAGTCTTACATTTACATTATTATTATTTTGTTGGTTCATTTTCATTGTGCTGGGAACTGAACCCAAAACTTTGCCCATGTTAGGAAAGTGCTCTACCACTGAGCTGTACTCCCAGGGCTAAATTATTTTTTTAATCTTGTTTTGAAACATTTTTTAATCCACCACACTTTTAACTTATGGGGCCTGGACTCCAAGAATATATTGTAATCTATTGGAATTCATATAAGCACACACATCTTAGTCACTATATCTTTGACTCAATCTCATTCCTGTAGGCCTCTTCTAGTTGAAAGTGTATCTTATTTTTAAAAAGGATGGAGTGAGTGTTTTTTGGCACATTTAGGGGTAAAATGGTTAAATAATAATTTAATAATGTGAAAGCAAATAAACTATCAAAAAGTAGAGGCATGAAAATTGACACGTACTTGAAAATGAAGTACATTGATATGTATGATTCATATCTAGTAAATTTCTTTTAATCCTTACCTCAGACACTATTTAGTTAGGTTATTTCCACTGAAGCTATATACTAGGCAACAAAATTGAAAATTCTTTTAAATTGCTTTACAATTGCAAATCTCTTGTGAGGAAATAACAATTTAATCTCAGACTTATACATGAATGTGCTCAGCAAGTCATTTTCAGCAACAATTTGGAAATAATCCAATCTTTTTCCCTGTTTTGAGCTGGGAATTGGACCTACGGGCCTTCTACCTCCAGTTACAACCCCAACACTTTTTAGGTTTTCTTTGGAAACAGAGTCTCACACAATGTAATTTTGCTCAGCCATAAAGAGCAAATGTATGTCATTTTCAGGAAAAGGGATGGAACTAGAAAATATTATTCTAAGTGAGATCAGCCCGTCTCATAGTCTAGGGTCATATGTTTTCTTTCATATGTGCAAGCTAGAGAGATAATTGGAAACAAAAGGGACTTCAGATGAAAGAGGAGACCAGTAGAATAGTGGAAGGGGATTGGAGGAGGGAGGTGGGGAGGGAAAAGAAGAGAAACAGTACAAATAATGCTATGTCTTTATATGAAGGTACTACTACAATTCTAACATGTATGGGGAGAAGGGAGAATGGGGTAGATATGGAGGAGCCCACAGCAAATGCGATGAAGATGTATGTTTCTATCACATTAAACCTCATCATGATGTATAATTATAATGCACCAATAAATGTATATGTTAAAAAAAATCAGGGTCTACTGAGCTGAGGCTGGCCTCCAATTTGCAATCCTCCCATCTCAACCTTCCAAGTACTGGAATTACGGGTATGTGCCAACACACCCAGCTGGAAATAATCTAAATTTCTATGAGAGAATGTTTAAATGAACAGTCATGCATTGCTTAACAATGGGGATACATTCTGAAAAATGTGCTGTTAAGAGTTTGTCATTGTGCAAACATCACAGAGGAGACTTATGCCGATCCAGATGGTAGAAGTCAATCACCTGAGATGATCTTTTGATGCAATTAGGAGATGTGGTAAACAAGAGATAGGTGAGGCTGCTGCCCACATAACACATCAAACCTTTTTATAGTAAACTTTGTTCCTAAGTGGAAATACACTCTACAATAATGATAAAAATATAGTAAATACATGAACCAGTAACACAGTCATTTATCATAATTTTCCAGCACTATATACTGCACATAATTATCTGTACTATACTTTTATACAACTGCCAGCTCAGATTTACACCGGCCTCACCAGAAACACAAGGGTAAGGGCATTCACTGTGACTTTACTACAGTTATGACATCACTACATGATGAGAATTTTTCAGGGCAGTATAATATTATGGGCTCATCATTATCTGTGGGGTCCACTGTTGACCTAAACATCATTATGTGGCACATGAGTATATATGACAAATTTATGACATAGAATGCTATATAGGAATTTTAAATTATGTTTTTGGAGAATAAAACTGTGAGGAATTTCTCATAGTAAATTGTGGAGCGAAAACACAAAAGACATACATATATCTCTCCAAATGTTAACATTCCTGTACGCTTCCTTAATATAAATATGTTCACTTCCTCATCAAATTTTCTTACATTTGTTAAACTTTTTAATATATGTGGGTGCTTTCCTTTTTTCTCACTACATTTGTGTGTGTTTTTTCTTTCATATGATCATTACTACTTATATATTCAGAAAAACTGAAATCAAAGGCAAATGCAATACAATCACATCTTCTCTAGTTTGAATTAGTAAATTCCCAGATTCTGTATTTTGTAATACTTTGATATGAGCATTATGTAAAGACTGGCATGAAATCAACCTCTGGCAATGTAGAAAAGTAAATAACTTCATAATCTTACTTTACATCCCATAAAAGAGAAGTAAATATATTTATGGTGCACAATGATTTTTTATGAGGATAACTAATGTATAACATGTGCATATAGCCTATCAAACTTCATTGTGGTTTATCATAAATTACATATATGTATGTAAAACACTTAATTGTTGGTAATTAAACTTACCTTCTCTGACATTAACATAACCCATTAAACCGATTTAAACGTTTGTACCTCTATGAATTTACACCCCTACTTGGCTTCCAATTCATCAGTATAAATGCTTTAGAACTCACAACAACAACCACAAAAAACTCTAGGTTTGAGTTGTGTCCAATTCTTAAGAGAATTTTGCAGTTTCCAAAATTTGAAATCGTCCATAAGATTGTCACCTCTGAGGGTCTGAAGGGCAAGTGTCCTTTCTCTCTGGTCACCTTCAATGTTCACTTTTGTCAACCAAGCACTTTTTTTAGCCTCCATATCCTCTCTTTCAGTGGAACCACAAGACCTAATCCAATGACATGAGAGGTTAAGACTCTCTCCATGAAGTGCCTTTTTTAAAAAAGAAAAAAATAATAAAGATTAAAGAGAAGTTCTTCATGGCATAGTTCTCCATCTTTTGACAAGTTGGAGAGTCATTAAATCACAGACATTTCCTGTTGCGATTCAGAACCCTGAGAGAAGTCCTGGCGTGCTGTCACGTGCCCTTGGCACACACAGGCCTGATAACCAGCCCTTTCCACTCACTGGGGATGCACCTTGCAGGTGCCCAGCTGGTGGCCACCTTGCCTGCTATCTGGCCTGCTCAGCATCTCCTCCAGAGAGTCCTGGAGTATGCTCCCCTCCTGAGAGTTTGGGCAGTCACCTCTTCCTGGCTTCCTCCTTGTCCCCAAACCACTGACCTGACTACCAGGTGGGAGAACACCAAGTGTCCTTTCGGTGAGGTCTTTTGCTGTTCCAACATCTTTCCCTCCCCTTGATGAGAATCCTAGTGAGATGCTGTTAGTAAAAGTTCCAAAGGAAAGCCCAACTTTGGGACCAGCCACAGCCGTCTTGTCTGAGCGCCCTTAGCCAATAGGATCTCAAAGCGGGCCTTGAGGGCATGCGTTCCCATTGGTTGGCAAAACCAGATCATCCAGTGGGAATTGCTGAACGCAGAGGGAGAGAGGGCAGGGGGAGCGAGGCAGGAGTTCTCACCTGAGGATAGTCCAGACGCCATGCCTGACTCTCTCACGCTCCTAGGCCTTTCCCAGGCCATGTGGCCGCAAATATTGATAATTTCGCGGACTAATTTGCGGTTGCATAGCTTAATAACTTGGTCCCACCACGCTTGTGGCTGGGCGCCTCTGCAAGGTTGGCTTAGCAATAGACACACTCCTAGGAGGTGGATGAAGAACAGATGCGACATCTCGGCCAGATCTGTCCTCTGGGCTTCGCAGCCTTTCTCTGGGGACTGCAGAGGATGTCTCTCACTGACCCCAGCCTGTGTGTCTACCCTGGCTTCGGGATGCTCTCCTTACCTGACTCCACCAGGCTTTTATATCCCAGGGATCATCTCTAAGAAAGATGTCATTTGGTAGACACAGGTAGGGTGACCATAATGGGTTATATTGGTTAGTTTCACCAGGAGGGTCACAGAGCTGTCTAGTCTGGGAGTGCAAAGAGGAAAAGGGATGAGTCTGCCTCATAGTGAGTTTCTATATTGTCCAGAAATCTCATTCCTCCTCATGCATAGTAATTTGGAGCGGTTAAAGCTTACTGTGTCAGTGCCAAATTTGCCATGTTAGAATTTTCAACTGGTGTTATATAGAGCATGGGACATAAAGGAACTACAGGAGATCATAAGCAACTTGTTCAGACCTATTAATTGTGTAGATCATGAGTCATAAACAACCTCTGGATCAAAGTAATCACCTTGTTTTGATATGTCATCATATGGCTCAGACCAACTGCCTGTGCTGCAATTGATAATGAACCTTTGGATCATAAAACTCTTCCTGTGTTTGACAGACTATGTCATCAATACATTTGCGGAAATGAGAAGTGTCTGCAACAATTCCATGAGCTTTCTAAGGACGATTGACAGCACCTACAGAAACCTGTGGGATCCTATGAAGAGCAGCTTTTCTGACACACTGCACTCTGAGCTATTGTTTATGCCTGCCGCAACTGGTCTGCTGTGTATACTACCCCAATCCAGTAACTTCGCTTAGACTCTGCTCTTTGGTGACAGAGGATCAGTGGTGACTCTTCAGCCTTCTCAGTGACCAGACGAACTTCAGCATCTCCTTCTCCATTCCTGGATTTGGCTTGTTATCCCATTCACTCAGCTTGTTTTTAACTAGTTATTTGTTAAGTATTTGAAGTGGTCTAAGTTTTGGTACTTGTATATTGTTTAATATACTTGCTTGATGAAATGGTTACATTTGCTGTGTGAAGTATACTGTTTGGTACTATTAACAGCTCATAGTCTTTTGGCAAAGCAGCCACTCAGCATCCAAATACAGCTTAACTTTACTTATAGAATTTCGTAATAAATTCCTGCCTGCTATAACTTTGAGGGTTGAATAAACCTTGTGACATCGTGCAAAAACACAAATGGTGTCTGACATGACTTATTGGTCTTAGTACCTTGTAGCCCATTGCTCATGAAAAGTGTCTAAAACAGAAACAAATGGGCTGGAAGTCTATGGCCACAGCTGCGTGTGAGAATCTTCATATCTCTTTTCAAGAAGGCTCCTTCTGGTACCATTTCTTGTTCTGCCCTGATCATAACTACTTAACTACCTTACATCCCCCCTAAACAGCTGCAGGCCCTAAAATCATTGAGAGAATAGGGACAATGGTCCATCTTCTGTAGTTTCTTTGAGCTGGACAGTGATGTGGACATATCAGACCTCTTGTTCTTGGTCTCTCAGGGCAGGGTCTGTTGGGACAGGAGAAGCTTCTGGAAGGTGAGTTGGTCCAACAGTCCCCAATAGTAGTTGTCCACTGCAGAGAAGGTTTGGTAATCCAGCCTGAGTCTCATTTGAAGTTTGATAGCCTGGAGCTGGGATGAAACAAACTTTTCAACAGGTTTAGGAGACAAGGGCCAAAGAGCAAGAGTAGGAGTTTTATGGCCAAAGGCTGAAAGGCAAGAGCCAAGAAAGCCAGGACCATGTTTCCTTCCTTAATATCCATCCCTGGGTAGCTGGCTTCCATTTTGTTATGTGTAGAAGACTTTCTTGAACCTGATCTGATCTATTGACAGGAAAGCAACTTTCTTCCTGAAGCATAGGCATAGTCCCTCCCCAGACTCATAATCATGCCCAATGCTCATTTCTTTTGAAAAACAACTCTCTTGAAAAAGTCAACCTGGTATTGTAGGTCTGTGAGTGCTTTGCTATAGTCTCTAGCCCAACAGCTAGCTCTAGAGATAGGTTTTTATAGATCAAGGAGGAGGATATTAAACTTCCTATCAGCATTGCCATTCTAGAAGTGATGCCAAGGCCAAACAGAAAGGGAATAAGTTGGGTTGTTCATTTGAATGTGGTCTCTGAGGGAGGCATGAGCCCAAATAGAGTCAAGGGCTTCAAGCTATCATCAGGGTCCAGGGATATACAG
Source organism: Glis glis (assembly GCA_004027185.1). Lineage (NCBI taxonomy): Eukaryota > Metazoa > Chordata > Mammalia > Rodentia > Gliridae > Glis > Glis glis. Next base: position 8,569 of record PVJS01043554.1, on the reverse strand, counting down.
GAGTAGAGAAGTGCAAGTGTGCAGATTCCAGTCCTATTTGATGGTAAGCAGATGTGAGCTTGAGTGCCACAGAGGAAATAGATTCCTTTATTTTTTGTTAAGGAATGTAAGTGGAAAGCAACTAACTTTGTTCCAAAGGTCAACTAGTAACCAGTTTGGGTCCCTAGAATGCAATACTGAGAGCTGTAAGAATGGCTTCAGTTAGGGGGATAAACAAGTGGTGAGGGGTTGTGCTGCACCAGATGTCCTGTTTTCCCAAAACAACATATGTATACCTCTATCTATAAGAAGATTCCAAGACAGCCCTTGTAGACCAGAGAACTTTTGTGCAAGTTGGCATTGGTATTGGCCTAAGCCACTGGCTACAGGAGCATAAGCTGGGTTAGTCCAAACAAAGCTCAGTGAATTCTGATGAGAGTGATGAAGGAGAAATAGTAATACTGAAAGTAGAGGAGAAGTGCACTTGACTGCTGGGACCTGGGCTAAAGGTGAAATAGGTATGGAAGGAATCAATAATATCAATCATTACTTTACATTGGCTTGTCAACAAGTTTTCTATTTGGGTTCCCTAGGTATGACAAAACAAAATGCAAATAAGAGATTTACCCAAGAGAGTCATAGAAGAAAACAGTGGGCACAAGACTGGAGGAGGGATTCACAAAGGTAAGAAGGAAGAGATTGCTTTGCCAGGGTTAAGTATCTAACCACTTGGAGAGAAAGATTCAAGACTTCAGTCCCCAGTTGATGAGTACAAGCTGTTCTCTGGAACCAGTCATAAGGGCCAGCAAGGTGGGCCATTCCTATCCCCTGAAGTGAGGAATTTAAACAGAGCCATCAGTCATGGACATAGGAGGAGTTAACAGCTTATGGTAGGCTTTGAGCTGCTTGTGCTATAGGGAGCTAGGGGTAATAGAATCAAGGGATATATATAGGTGACAGAAGAACATAAGTCCTAACGTGAAGGGAGGCATGTTTCAATGGTTGAGAGCTGGAATTACAGTAAGCCCAGGATAGGTGCTCACTAGTGTTGGGGTGTAGGTTAAAGAGGATAGACGTATCCATTTCATTTGAAAAGGAGACAAAGGTCTTTTCTAGATGTACAGGCATAGTTATTTGTGGGTAATTCTGGGGGATGAACAGCTTCATCTGGTGTAGTCTGTGGCTTGACCCTGAATTGGTGGATCCATCTGGCAATTATAGATATCTCAATGGCTGTAGGAGTGACAGAACTGGGAAGGGTCCTTTCCATGGTGTGGTAGTTGTGTTCAAGTGCCAGAGGAAGTACTTCTTTCCAGGAAGGCTGTTTCCTGACAGAGCTTTCTGAGATGTGGTTTAATGTCTGGTTGGCCCTTTGTACTGTGCCCAATGAGTGGGGCCTCCAGGAAGAGTGTAGATTTGGGGGCACAAAAATGGCATGTCTGATAAGTGCTATAATTTGAGAGTCCCTTTCCTATGAACAGTTTCTTATCTGTGACTGGGGAGAGAAGACCAAATGAGATCCCAGCAATGGAGGTATATCCCTTCCCAAAAGAGAGACAAGGCATTTCGATATAAGTAAAAATTAGAGGGCGAACAGAAAGTTTTTTCTCACAAACAGTAGAAGGTGTAAATTGCAATTCTGTTGGCCTTTATTTGCCCACACTGCCTGGCTGGATATAGAGAGGGAAGGACTCCAAATTAAGCAGTTAGTACAGAATAGGTAGGACATGAACTTAAAGACAATTGGGGTCCAACTTGCCAGGTCCAAGGTTGTCCTGGGTTCAACCCCTATGATGGTGATCTTTGATGTGGGAGCCAACTGGAGTGAAGGACACTCTTCCTCCAGGGCCAGAAATTGGGAATCTGACCCATGATCCTTTCGGCCCTCAGGGTAGTCTCTCCTCCAGCATCTGGCCCTTGCATAGAGGTCAGGATACTCAGGGCCCTTTGTCTCCTCCAGACATTTGCTTTTTCAGTGTTCAGGCTTCCCACAGTGGCTTGTAGCTTCTTTGGGGAAGGAACTCCTTGGGGGGTCATCCTGAAGTTGGCTGTTAGACCTTTAGAGAAGCCAATTTTTGGGCCTGCCCTTCTTCCTTATTTATCCCTTTTCTCTATATCCTATAAGGTTATAAAAGACCAAGGAGGCTGCTTTAGTGTATGAGGTAAATTGGGGGGAGGAACTTATCATTTATTACTAATGCCCCTTTAGAGGAGTTAGGCCTTACAGTCATACCTGGCTCTGCTATCTCTCAATACATACCAGTGATATCCTGCCTAAATTCTCTCAGGAGTGTTAAAATCCTAATGGGGATCAGACAGAAAAACTGAACTAGTCGAAATTTAAAACTCTTTAATACACCACTCAGGGTCATCTGAGAATTTTCCAGATCCTATTTTACCTAAGATCCGGAAAGGAAAAGGGAGTTTCTACTGGAATAGGTTGGCCTTTGGGCCTCCTACCTCATATAGAGGATATATCTGAAAAATAGAGGACAGGTCAGCATATAGTGGGAGAAAGTACTCCAGCTGTGGTTTCCCTGGTAGAGGGGCAGAAGGCTTTGAGTCAGGTGTCTGGGTGCTAGTGGATGGATCCCTGGGGTAGTTCTATCAGAAGTTTTGTTTTATCCCCTGCGCTGGAGTACAAAGGGGGAGATAGGAGGCTTAACACTGCCATAATGAATCTAATTGACAAGTTTTGCAAAACTCAAAGCTGTCCCTTAGGGTCATAAGGCCTGGATGTATGGAAACAATGTCCATATTTTCTGATCATGCCAGAAAAGAGTTAGGTAGAGTATGGTGTTAAAATCAAGGTTCCCATTTAAGAACCATGCTTCTTGATGATTTAATTGGTATTGGGCTAATTTGCATAACAAAAGAGCATGGACCTCTTTCCCTTTCCAAGAATACATCCCAGAGGAGAATCTGAAGGTTCCATGTTCCAAGGAGATGACATAGGGACTTGAGAGAGTTGGGGGCCCCTCCTTCTCTCAAGTATATAAGCCTTTTGTCCCCTTTAGAGTCACAAAACAGGGGAACCAGTGTACTGGCCAGCCTTGCCAGATCCTGAAAACCTGCCTGCCTAGTCTCAATTCCTGCCCTGTGTCAATACTTTTAATTTTTCCTGGAGGCATTTATCTTAATTGACTTTACCTAATTTACTTTTAAACAGTTATTTATAGACTACCTCTGAAAGCCAAAAAAGCCAGCTGAGCAATGTTAACATTTACACAACTTTTCCTATCATCCAAATGCCCCGAAAGCAATGTCTACCTTAGTTTAAAATATCTTACAGGGGTGGACACAACCTTGTTTAGCTAGCCACCTAGGAAAATAAAATGTACATGTTAATTTTTAGGAAATCTGTATCCTAATCTTATGAACAAGTTTAAGGCCACTTATTTGTCAAGGATATAATCTACGTGAACTAAAAGTCAAATGGGGCTGGGAGTGGTGGGGCACCCTTGTAATCCCAGTCCTTGGAAGACTGGGACCGGAGGATCCAGGTTCGTGGCCAGTCTCAGCTACTTAATGAGGCCCTCTGCGACTTAGTGAGACCCTGTTTCAAAATAAAGAATAAAAAATAGGGCTGGGGGTATAGCCTGGAGGTAGAATGCCCCTGGGTTCATTCCCTGGCACTGCCCCAAAAATAAATATATAAAAATAAAATAAAATAAAAGTCAATTGGGTTTATGATTTCTTAATGTATGAGCACTCATTTACCTATAAGTCACTTTGGTAGCATGTAAATACTACATAGACACAAATACATCTACAACATAACAAGCAATACATATATACACAAATATAAAGATAAAGAGAAAAAAAAAGAAATAGGTTTCATTTACCTAGTATTATGTCCCCACTGGTAGGAGATAAGAGAATTATAGATGCTCACTATACAGATTGGCCATCAGATTTAGAGCTTGCAGAAACCAAAACATATCCTGTTACAGACTTGATTGATTAGTACAGGCATATGGAAAAACCTGTGAAGTTGGGTATGTTTGGGGCAAACTGTCAGACATGGGTGACACTGAATCAATTGATTCAGCTGGCCACTTTGTCTCTCATGGCAGGCAGATCCACACCAAACACCCCCATTTCCATCCTCTCTGTGACCCCAAAAAGGATGGTCTCTGCTCTTTGAATCCAAAATGAAACTGATAGGTAATCCTTCAATAGCCACTCAGCAAAGACGGTAGAAAAAAAAAACAAAAGAGAGCCAAAAGACTCTAGTATTCAAAACAAAACAAACCAAAAAAAAAAAAAACAGATTTAACTAAGCATGTAAAACTAGGTGAACTTATCAGAAAATATTACCATGAGCTCAAAAAGACAAAAGTAACTTTGTTTTGCCAAAAAATGAAAGGGCCATATCACATTGGTAAAAAGACAGATTAGAGTTAGTCATACTAGATATCCCAATAGTGTGAGAGCCCCAGAAGTCAGGAATGGCCCAGCACATCACATAGAATTTTTGTGTGTGTGTGGTACCAGGGATTGAACCCAGGGGTGTTCTACCTCCGCGCTATACCCCCGGCCCTATTTTTTTTTTGTAGTACCGGGGGGATTGAACGCAGGGGCATTCCACCTCCACACTACGCCCCCGGCCCTATTTTTTTTTTATACTTTATTTTGAAACCGGGTCTCACGAAGTTGAGGAGGGCCTCACTAAGTAGAGAGAGAGAGAGAGATAGAGAGAGAGAGAGAGCTGAGGCTGGCTGCGAACCTGGATCCTCCGGTCTCTGCCTCCCAAAGTACTGGGATTACAAGCATGCACCACCACACCCAGCTCATCACATAGAATTTGAGACATTTTTTACCTTCTATTAGTTTGTACATCACAGGTGCCCCCTCGAGCAGACTTTCTTGTACCCCCTCTCTCTTTTTTAGAAAGCAGTTAAGATGCAGAGCTCTAGAATCCTAGGATTGGCTCCCAAAGTGTAAGGGAGAAAATAGTAGAAAAACATCCTTAGAAAGCTTCTTCCAAGATGGAGAGTGCTGCTGAAAGTTATTGGGTTTTAGCCTGTCTGTGCCTGAACCTGTATTCACCCTCTGGAAAGTCACCCTGGGACAGTGAGTCAAAGCCCTTCCCTTGTAAACCTTCCTGGAGGCATCAGAGGGCTTGGGGTGGAAAGAAATGACAGTGTGGAAGGGGAAGTCACCCCTCTCAGAGCTGGCACATTGACCAGAGTCATAGGAATCCACCAGCAGCTTAATTTGCTGGTGGAAGGTAGTTGCTGTGGGGCTTTGTTGCCCTAGTTATGGCTGGGCAGTTTGGTGTGCCTCTGTGTCAGTATAGAGTTAGGCAAGATGGCGGGCCCAAGCCAACTGCAAGTGTGTGAGGGCATGGAGTGCCACGTTGTGAGCCAAAGATGGCACCTGGAGGGCTACTGGTGGTGGAAGGGGCCCTGCTGGTGAATGCAGACTGCTATAATCAACTTCTGTCCCACCACTGGGCCCTTGACAGGAACCCAGAAGAGAGAGACTGGACTAAAAACCACACCTGAGTTACATTTCACCAGGCCAGGGAGGGAACGGATCCACCCATATCCCAGCTGGGGATACTGTCATTGGTAGAAGGCCCCCTCTGTCTTCAGTAGGAAATGGCCTGCGGTGGCACAAATGTGCCCCACAATGAGAGATGGCCTATCCTGGAGGACAGAGGAAACTCAAGTTTTCTCTGTTTCCCCTCTCACTCAACCAAGGATAAATGAGCTGCAGCCCTACACATGCACTATGCCCCCTCCTCCTATGCACACCTGGTTAGAGCTCTGCCTGGCTTGGCTTGTTTTTCTAGGAGTCACAGCCAAAGTTAATGTGCTGGTTCCCATGCCTTAATTTCCTCCTTAAATCTATGTTTAACTTAGAATTAATTACCTTTTCTCAACCAAAACAACATACTTAATGATTTTTTATAATTTTCTCATGAAAGCACAGCATAATCTTGTATATAAAATTGTACATTGACTAGAAACTCAATTTCTGGGACCCTGTATTGCCTTTAAAAAAGACCCAACAACAAAGCCATCCTCTCTATGTTATCTTAGATTTTAAGAAGCCAAGAACATTTTTTAAGCATTCATTATATTTTGCATTTACCCAATTAAATTTTAAGTTACAGGTTACCCCTAAAATCAAGACATTAGTTTAAAAAAAGTTAATATTTGAAATCACTTTTTCCTTTCAAAGATACTTTCCAAACTATGAACCTTATTGATTTGTCATCTAGGGATTAAATGCATTGCATTAGACATTTAAAGACCATATACTCTGGTGCAATTAAAAATAGCAGTATTCACGTGAAGACTAGGGAAAAAGGCATTCAGGGAGGAAGGGAAGTTATTCCTCCATTAAGATAGCTTGACTGGAATGCCAAAATGGCACCATGGGCACATGGGGCCTGGTTCATAGAATCTAAAAAGTGGCTAGGAAGACAGATAATGTAGGGCCAGATGTGTGGCAGCCTAGCCCATGGAGTGGGTGTGAAAAGCCAGGGGAATGGCCACCTGACTTTAGGGAAGACAGCATCTTACCTTGTATATATCCAAGCCATAGCATAACTTATATCACAGAGCAACAATTTTCTCTCGGTTCTTGTCTCCCCAAAAGAAAGATTTCATTTGGTGAACACAGGTAGAGTGAGCATAATGGGTTTTATTGGGTGGGTTTCCCAGGAGGGTCATAGAGCTGGCTCTCTGAGAGTGGAAAGAGGAAAAGAGATGTCTCTGTTGCATGGTGAATTTTTATGCTGTCCAGAAATTGCACACCTCCTCATGCATGGTTATTTGGGATGGTTAAAACTTAGCATGACTGTGCTCAATTTGCCATGTTGGAATTTTCCACTGTTATCTTAAGCTGCAATGTAATGGGCTAGATGTCTCTGACCACAGCTGGGTGAGGCAGTCTCTATATCTCTTCTCAGGCAGGCTCCTCCCTGTCCCATTTCTCTCCCTGCCCTGATCATCACTGGTTAACTACCTACCAGTAGGTTTCAATAGTATGTTGTCTGATGTATCAATCTATAAGAATATAATGGATGAATGAATATATTGTTGACAGCAGGAGGAACTGATTGTTATGGGGGAAGATCACCCAGACAAGACTGACCAGACCTTGAGTGTTGCCAATTGAGTCTTTATTAAAAAGAAACAGGCAGCCAGGATCACCCTGGTATTGTGACCAAGTGTGGTACTCGACTGCCCTCCAGCATCTTCTTATATAGGGAAGAAACAATACAAGCCTACAAGCCTAGGATGCAAACTGAGGTTCCCATGGCAGGTTTCCATAGCAGGGGGTGGAAAGTCTCAACTGTTCCCACAGTATTCAGGTAAGCCAAGCAAGCCAAGCATAACAAAAGTGCAGAAGCGAGAATAGGCCCTTAGCACATACAATAACACAGTTAGTTTCTGGAGTACATTTGGTTTGCACCAACAGATCATTAGTTATGTGCCCATATCCTGGTATGATTTTTAGAGAGAACTTCCTTGTACAATAGCCAAGGTGAGGTTGCCCTTGGTAACAATCATGGAGTCACTTTAGCTACAGACTCTAGCTACAGATGACTTCAGCTAAACTATACCTTATCATATTCCCCACTGGTTCTATGGATATGAGTCAAATTGTCGACTCATCATTTGTCAGTATAGGATTATACTGTTCCTTTAAAACCAAGATTTTTACCGCATTTATTTTCTTTTTTGATATATGTAGTCAAGCAATTGATTAAACAAGGGTCAATAGTTAAGGCTAGAAGCAAAAGAAATAGGGGTCCTGCCAAGGCTGTGATCAAGGTGGTTAGCCAAGGAGACCAGGAAAATAGAGCCTGATACCAGTTAGCGGATTCACACCTAAGTTTTTCTCTTTCCTGTAAATTTGGGCAGACTAGAGCCAAACTTTTTCTAATCCCCCAGACTGATTAGCATAAAACAGAAAATTTCTCCTAAGGCCATGCAAAGACTGCCTTGTTTCATGAATAGGAGATCTAGGCCCCTTAGGTTCTGGAGTACTACCTCAGCCAAAGAATTGACCTGGACTTTTAATTGAGAGAGAGAATTTTCTAAATGTCCTGGGTCGACATCTATCTGGATACTCAGCTCCTTGAAGTTTTTATCTCCTATTATTAGAGCTGAGACTCCTATAGATGTGGACCCAGCAATTCCTACTCCTACCAAGAGGGGAACCAATATGGGGGCTGCCCTTTTTGTTTTTAGTTGTCTGAGATCTCCAAAATCTTTGCAGAAATGGAACCTTCCTTTTTCTCCACTGTAGACAAATACCCGGGGATGACATAACCAGTAGGCAGAGGTTTTGCCCAAAATTTTCCTCAAAAACATCAGAGGCTATACACTTAGTAAGTTCATTAGTACACACCAACCAGGTGGCCTCAGGGGCCTGGAAAAATGTCCGTTAATTAGTGTTACTGTTGGTGTGCTGGCTACTGCTGCAGACATTTTTTTTTTTTTTGCGGTACTGGGGATTGAACCCAGGGGTGTTCTACCTCCGCGCTATACCCCCGGCCCTATTTTTTATACTTTATTTTGAAACCGGGTCTCACGAAGTTGCAGAGGGCCTCACTAAGGAGAGCGAG
>PVJS01043553.1:0-17023 GCA_004027185.1 Glis glis | reverse complement strand
AGAGAGAGAGAGAGAGAGAGAGAGAGAGAGAGAGAGAGAGAAAGAGCTGAGGCTGCCCGCGAACCCGGATCCTCCGGTCTCCGCCTCCCAAAGTACTGGGATTACAAGTGTGCGCCACCACGCCCGGCTGAGACCCTCTCTTGTCTCAGCCTCAGAGTACTAGGATTGTAGGTGTGTGCACTGCACCTGGCTCTCCTGCTTCTTTGTGTGCAGTGAGATGGGGCTGGGCCCTGCAGTCCCGTGAAGGAGGAGAGAAGAAAGCAGACCAGCAGTCAGAGCTCATTTGCAGTTTAATCGTGTAGACTGGGGACAGCATGTCAAGAGCAGCATTTTCACCAAGTTGGTACAAATGAAACAAGTCCCAGACATGGCTCTGTACGTTGACAATTAATAGTAAATGTCAAAATCCAAGCAGCAACGGAATCATCTCTTGGAAAACGAACAAACACAGAGCTGGTGCCCGGTGCGGTCCGCGGGGCCACAGGTCGGCCCTGCATCATGGTGCAGCCGGGTGCTGGGGACGCCTGCCCGCTGGAGTCCTCATGCCGGGGGCTGGCCCTAGGCTTGCTCTGCCCCGCAGTGGGCAGAAGGAGCGGGGCCTGGCTGATAAGGGGCTCCAGCCAGCAGGCCTGGGCAGCCGAGCCGCTGTGCACACAGTGGACACAGGACAGCCAGGGTGCTCCCCCAGAAGTCTGTCCCCAGCAGGTTCTGCCACCTTTGCAGAGGGGCTGTGAACCCTGGGGGTCTTTCCCAGCAGTGCAATAAATATGAGAATTTAAATGGAAAAACAACCAACCAACCAGCGTGGCAAACCCCACACCGTACAAAGGCTCGGCCTGGCTCATGCCGGCCCTGCTGGCTCTTCACAGACCAGGCGTCTCCAAGTCAGCGGCTCTGGGTCCCCGGCCCACGTGGGAGGTGGCGGGTGGGCGGGACACGCGTGATGGTCCTACTTCTAGCAGCCTCGGGGGAGGCGGTGGTGCTGGGCCATGGGTGGGGTCCCACCGGCAGGACCCCAGCCCCTGCGCTGGTGTGGGGTGTCGGAGCAGTCTCTGGTGATGGGTCAAGCCGTGGGGGCAGGCCTAGCCCTCCCGCACACTCACACGGGGCTCGGCCAGGGAGCTGTGGATGATGCTGATGATGGACTCCAGGCCGGTGCCCTCTAGCAGGGTGCGGTGGTCACCCTCGATGACATGCACAGACACCTTCCCGTCGCACACCTGTGGGCGGCAGCTGTGAGCTGGGCAGCCCAGCTGGCCTTCTTTGGAGACCGCACCCACCTGCCCGCCTGCCTCAGGACCGCCTGCTCACCTGGGAGAGGTTGTAGTCAGCGCCCAGGTTCTCACCGTAGGCGCCGCCCGTCTTGGCGCGCAGCAGCGTCACGTTGCCGTGGTACTTAGCCTTGGGCTTATACTTCTCCGCGGCGCGCAGCTTGTGGTAGAAGGACAGGGCTGCGAAGCTTAGCTGGTGCCGGTCCAGGCCGCTGTGGCTCTGTGTGATGAGGTCGACGGCTGCAGCGACGCGCTCCTCCAGGTTCTTCAGCGGCAGCAGGGCCTCTAGCACCTGTGGGGAGGGCAGGGCTCTGAGCATGTGCGGGCATCCAGCCGGGACCAGCTCTGGCGAGGCGCCCTCGCCCCACCCTGCCTCTGCACCGGGTGCCTCCTGGGCCCACCTTGCTGTGCTCGGCGTCAGTGAACTGCTGCACAAAGAAGCATATGGCTTCGGCTTCCGCCTCCGCCTCGCAGCCAGGGGTCATCTTTGCGCGATAGCTCTGCAGGGGGAGGAAGGACTGTTATGGTGAGCACTCTGTGAGGTGGCCAGTGGCCAGGACCCTTCCAGGAGACCTGGCACGGGCAGGGATGCAGCCCTGCCTTGCTCTCACCTGGGTGTAGGCTACCACATAGGTGTGCGAGCCGTCGAACAGGAAGAGGCTGTTGTGGGCAGGGGCGGGCCCCTGCTGGGCCTGCAGCTGGGAGCACATCTCGAAGGCCACACAGGCCCCGTAGGAGTAGCCGGCCAGGCGGTAGGGCCCCTCGGGCTGTACCTGCCTGATGCAGTCGATGTAGTAGGCAGCCAGGCTCTGGATGCTGTCCAGCGGGGCAGCTGCAAGGACGGCATGAGAGCTCAGCGGAGGTGGGGAGGCCGTGCTTGACCACCCCTCCCGGGAGGGCCCGGCGGGTACCTCGGGTGCACTGCAGGCCATAGGTGGGCACGCTGAGCTTGGCAGCCAGGTTGTGGAACACAATGGTGGAACCCTCGATGGGGTGCACCAGGAACAGGGGCCGCTCGGAGCTCTGCACTGAGTTGAGCCGTGTCAAGGTGGGAGCCTCGGGGTTCACCAGCAGGGTGCTCAGATTCAGCTGGGCCTGCTGCTCGGCTGTGCTGGACTTGGGGGACACCAGCTCTGTAAGGACAAGGCAGATGCCAGGCTGGCTGGGAGCACAGGCTGTGCACAGGGTGCCCTCAGGAAGGAAACCGTGCTGATCTATGGTGCCAGGCCCTGTGGGACACACCAGGACCCTCCCTCGAACCGCCTGCACGAACCGCTGGCTGCGCCGGCCGTGGAGGACAGCTCCTGTAGCTTCCGCAGTGTGAGCTGCCGCACCTCCCGCATGGACAGCACCAGGTCGTGCTCGCGCTCCAGCGTCTGGCGCACCTCCACGCCCATGAGCGAGTCCAGGCCCAGGTCCGCCAGCGAGCTGTCCAGGTTGACGCCAGCCAGGTCTCGGATGCCTGGGGAGAGGGGTGCCGGGGGCGATTTAGGGTGCCGGGGGCGATTTAAAGGGTTGTGGGGATGGCTTGGGCTGAGGACGGGGGCGCAGAGGTTCACCGCACCCTGCAGACTGCCTCACCCTCAGTGACTCACCCCGCCTACAGATGTGGAAACCGAGCTGAGAGAGCTGACCCCTGGGCCAGTACCACAAGAGTAGGTTTCTGCTGAGAGTGCTCACCCATGATGTGCGCCACGGCCTTTACCAGGTCCCGCTGGCCTTCACCGTCACCGCTGGCCGCAGCCTTCTTCTCAGCCAGCACAAAGCTGCTCAGGACGGCGTGAGGCTGGTTCAGGAAGAGGTCCAGCACCTCCAGGCAGGAGGCGATGCGCTGGGGCAGCGTGCCGCCGATGACAGTGTCATTGGTGCCCATGGTCTCCAGGACGATGCCCACGTCGCCGATGGCGCCCCACTGCACAGCGAGACCTGTGGGCACAGGGTGGTGGGCGAGGGCTCTGGCGTGGGCAGAGGCAGGGTGGAGGAGGCGGGACGGGGTGGGGCCCACCTGGGAGGCCGTCGCGCCGCCGCTGCTCGCAGATGCGCTCCATGGTGGAGTTAGCGAAGCCGTAGTTGCTCTGTCCGGCGTTGCCCCGGCCGCAGCTCACAGAAGAGAAGGCCACGAAGTAGTCCAGCTCAGGGCAGGCTTCCCGCGTCACCCTGTGGGTGCTCCCGTCACTTTCCGACCCTGCCATGCCCGGGACCCCTCCTGCCCACCTCCCCCAGGACAGGCAGGCTGGTGCGGGTGTGGGGGCCGCCGCACCTGTCCAGGTTCAGGGTGCCGCTGTACTTGGGCTTGCTGACGTCCTGGAAGAGCTCTGGAGTCAGGTTCTCCAGCATGGCGTCTCTCAAGACCTGGGGGGAGGCGTCCTCAGCACCTGCTGCAACTCTGGGGCCCAGCCCCACCCCGAGGCCACCCCAGGGTCTCAGGGACCAAGAGGGCACCTTCCCTCACCATGGCCAGGTTGAAGACACCTCCAACGGGCCCCAGCTGTACGGCCTCGGCGATGAGGGCACGAGCCCCCTCCAGTGAGCCAGCGTTGCTGGTGGACACCAGCACCTGCACGCCCTGGTGCCTCCACTCACCAACACGCTTGGCCTGGTAGCCTGCGGGACATGGGATGCGGGGCTGGGCCGGTCTGGGGAAAGGCAGTGGTCCCCAGCCCCCTCTGGCACGCCTTCCTTCCCACCCTGCGGGGGCCTCGGGAGGCTGAGGTGTGCACCCCTGCCCAGGTCGCCCCCATGCCCATCCTGCTCACCTGTGCGGATCCCGGAGCGGGAGGTCAACACGAGTTTCTGGGCCCCCCGCAGTACAAGCCAGTTGGCCAGCTCAAGACCGAAGCCGCCCAGGCCCCCGGCGATGACGTAGCTCTTGTGAGCTGGGCAGAAGGTCTTGGAGATGGCGGCCATCGGGGCTGGTGCAGTCTGCTGCAGTACCGCCTCCCGCTCTTCCTCGCGGACCTGCAGCCACACATGGCCATGTCTGAGACAGCGCTCTCAGACATGCCCAAGGCCAGGGGTGCCCGGCCCTCCCCTTACCTGGATGACAACTTTGCCGATGTGCTTCCCCTGGGCCATGTAGCGGAAGGCGTCCTCCACCTGGGCCTTGGGGAACACGGTGCGCTTGAGGGGCTGCACCACCCCGTCACGGATGCCGGCCTGCAGCAGCGCTGCCACCTCCCGCCAGCTGGCATTGGCTTCCTCGAAGAGCGCGTCCAGGAGGATGCCGTGGAAGGTGACATTCTTCAGGAAGATGGCCATGCCTGGTGGGAGGGACATGCTTGCTGGTGGCCACTGTCCCCTCCCGGGCCTGCTGTCCACCCCTGGGGCCCAAGGCCTCACCCAGCGGGTGGTTGTTGGAAAGGTCAAATTTGCCAATTTCCAGGAAGCGGCCGTGCTGAGCCAGGCACCTCACGCTGGCCTGCAGCTTCTCTTCTGCCAGGGAGTTGAGGACGAGGTCGACACCTAGGGGAAGGTGGGGCCTCAGTCATGCCTGTGGCTCGCCCAAGGGCCAGGGCTCCTGCAGCCTGCCTGTGGAGGGCATGGGTGTGGTGCTCACCCTTCCCAGCCGTGTGCTGCAGCACGTGCTGCTCAAACGAGGTGTCCCGGGAGTTGGCGAAGCTGGTGTCATCGAGCTGGGGGAACCTGGCCTGGAGGTATGCCCGCTTCTCAGCTGATCCTGCAGGGGAGGGCACTCGGGTAAGCCTGCACCATGGGGCCCAGAGGCCGGGGCGCTGGGAGGGCGGTTCCTTACCCACAGTGGTGAAGACGCGGCAGCCCAGGCTGAGGGCAATGGCAATCGCAGCCTGCCCTACGCCACCTGAGCCCGAGTGGATGAGCACCGTCTCCCCGCGCTGCACTCGCCCGCGCACCACAAGCGAGTAGTAGGCGGTGGTGTAGACGACGGGCACCGAGGCCGCCTCCTCCAGGGTCCTGGGAACATAGCACAGGCTCAGCCGGGCCAGCGCCAGCCAGCCAACAAGCGCCCCCTGCCCGACTGAGGCCCAGCTCACTCACCAGCTGGAAGGCACGTCCCAGAGGAAGTCCGGCGACAGCAGGACCGAGGTGGCCAGGCCCTCTGCAGGTACCAGCCCCATCACACGCTGGCCGCGGGCGTCACGGCCCGAGAACTCCATTCCCAGCATGCAGTCCCGGGCAGCCCATTTCCCTACGGCAGAGAGCGAGCCTGGTCAGTGCCACCCTCTCCCTTCCAGGAGGCGCTACAGGCAGGGCCGGGCGCCAGGCCACTCTCAGGGACTGCTATGGCCTTGCCCCCAACCCCTGCTGCTCCGTCCCACCCAGAGACCCACTTCAGCTGGCACCTGGGATGGCGTCAGGGGACAGCTTGCCCGTGGCCAGCATGATGTCTCGGAAGTTGAGGGAGGCGTAGTAGACAGTGCAGAGCTGCGCACCGGGGCTGGTGGGCTGAGCGTGCTTCAGAGGGGAGCACACCCAACGGATGGAGGAGAGGTCCCCGCGGGTGAGGACGTTCACGAAGGCGTGTGCTGTCTGCTCCTCGGGCTTATCTGGGGACAAGACACAGGGCTGCTACCTGGCCAGGGTCCTCATCCCCCCCAGGTCTGGCAGGGGCCGTGTGGCGCTGTGCTCACCCTGCTCTAGTGGGAAGTGGCGGAAGGCCCCCCAGGCCCCGTCGCGGTACACATTCATCACTAGGTCGCCCTCCAGCACCTTCTGCAGTTCTGCAGAACCAAGGTCCACCTTGGGGACTCGAGATGTGCTGCTGAGGCTGGACAGCAGGATGCACCTGCGGGTGGCCAGAGGCGGTGAGGGGGGCTGAGGGAAGGGAAGGGAGGGGAGGAGGAAGGCACTGCCAGGGGCGTCTCCTACCGTATCCGCTGCCCGCCAGGCTCTTTGCGGAGACAGTTCACCAAGCCCACCACGCCTGAGGTGGGACAGCCTGTGGCCGTTAGCCACACGGGCTGGGAGGAGGACTCAGCTAGAATGCTCTGCAGGACAAGGGAGGAGTCAGCTTCTAGAAAGGTCCCAGCTATGCCCCTGTGCCAGGGCAGGGTAGCCAGCCCCAGGGCCTGACCTTGAGGGAGTCCACCCATTGGAAGCTGGTGTCATCCACAGGCAGGAAGATGGGACTGTCCTGTGGGACGGGCCTGCGGCAGAGGAAGAGCACGGAGCCGTAGAAGGACTTCTTCAGACCGACCAGGTGCAGCGCCGACCTCGAGAACAGACTCTCCCACTCGTCCTGTGGGGGCTGGAAGTCAGTGCCCTGCTGCTCAGCCCCCAGCCGGCCCCACCCAGCCCTAAGCACCCAGAGGTGGCACCTGGCTCAGGAGGCTGGGCCTGCTCTGTGGCTCAGAGGTGAGGAAGGCCAGGGTCTCGCCGAGGGTGTTCCCTCTAAGCACGGTGTGGAGCAGCAAGAAGCCACCCTCCTTGAGGACAGCCACCATGTTGCCCAGGGCAGAGGCTGGGTCCCCCAGGGCGGCCATAGCACAGTTGCACACAAGGAGGTCGGCTGTGCTCAGGCTGCTGGGGGCGGGCTCCGCAGGGTCCCACTGGCCCTGGGCTACGTCGTGCTGCTGCAGCAAGGCCTGGGCAGCCTCGAGGACCTGGGGGTGGCGGTCAGTGGCCGTGTAGTCCAGCTGCACCATGGGCTGAGTGTTGAGCAGAGCTGGGATACGCGAATACAGGTGACCATCGCCAGCCAGCACCTGCAGCAGAAGAGCAGCTTTCTGAATCAGCTGCCGCAGGCAGGGCCACAGACAATGGCAGGTGAACAGTGCCAGTCAGGGGGCAGCATGGGAGCTGCCGGTCCCACTCCCAGTCTGTCTCTGGTGTCCTTCGCTCGGTGACAAGGGCCTCCCAGGATGGCTACATGGACTAATCAGCATGTACGGAGCCGGCCTTGGGCCCCTTCCACAAGCCTCCCCACTTCTCCCAATACCCCTTTTATCTGCTTGGCTGGTGGAGGTGGGTTTCCCTACAACTGTAATGCAAAGATGACAAAGCAGCCGCGTGCCTGTGTCTTAGGTCCACACTCACCGGCTCCTGGCACTCACCTCCACCACCTTGATCCTGAGGCTAGGCAGATTCTCCAGGACTGTGTCCACACAGGCCTTTAGTGCCGGGGAGTTGAGGAGGCCGCTGAGCAGGGGGTCCTCAGGCAGCAGGGCCTTCTCCTGGGCCAGCACCTGGCCCAGCTGCTGCTGCAGGTTCCCGTTGAGTTGCAGGTGGCAGGCGGCTGCCAGTAGCCGAGGCAGCCCCTGCTGAGGGGGCTCCCGAGGTGCCTGGGCCCCATCCAGCCCGGGCACTGCCATCTTCAGCCCCTGCTGGGCTGCCCTGGTCTGCAGCACCTGTGCCAGCCCTGGAGAAGGAAGACAGGCCTGTTTTCTGAGCCCCCAGCTGCCTCCCAGGGCCCATTGCCACACCTGCCCATAGTCCTCCCTGCCTGGGGCAGGCGTGAGACCATGGAGGGTGGTTCAAGGCCCCTGCTCCCCAGCTCATCAGCCCAGGCCATAGCCCTGTCACAGCTGGACTCCTGTGCATCTGAGAGGTTGCTGGGGGCCCGGCAGGAGGGGCCTGGTCTATGATCTGTGTCATCTGAGCAAAGACAAAGACAGAGGGGTGGAGAGGCAGGTCTGGGTCTACAGGGGAAGGGGCTGCAGAGCTAGAACACAGCCCAGCAATGGGCGGGCGTGGGAGGCCCCTCCCATCACCAGCTATGCAGGGCCTCACCCTTGCACAGCTGCAGCTCTTCCTGCAGGGTGGCGCTCTCAGACAGGCACCCAGTCTCCACATGGGGTGTGAAACAGAACTTCTCCAGGGTGGGCGCCAGCTGCTCCTGCTGCCGCCGTGGGGCCGCCTCGGTGTGAAGCTGTAGGATGTGGGCACCTCCGGCCACTGTGCTGCCCAAACAGTGGCTCACCACCACATCAGCCACTGTGGGGACAAGATGGTGAGTGTGGGCAGTGCCCAGCTGGGGACGCAGGTGTGCAGGACAAGCACCAGTGGCCAGAGCTACCTTGGGTCTTGCCTTGCAGCGCATACACCTTCTGCAGGTGGGTGGTGGGGTCGATGCGGATAGCGGTGATGCGGGTGGGCAGGTGCAGGCTGTGCCGGCCCAAGCCCAGGATGGACATCTGCAGCATCGTGTCCAGAAAGGTCACCCAGTTGTCTTTCCAGAGCAGCTTGCCAGAGTTGCCTGCAGTAGAGGAGCTGGTCAGCCAGCTGCGCACGGGCCACCTCCCAGACCCCTCCCCCTCCTGCTGGCCCCAGCTGTGGCAAACAGCTCCTGGCGGCCGCATGTTGCCCACCTTCGAGGTTGGCCTCAAGGATGCCCTGGAAGTGGGGACCGTAGTCGTAGCCACGCAGCCTCAGGTACTTGTATATGTCGCCCTGGCCCAGGTGGGAGGTAGGCGAAGGTGCGGCAGAGACTGAGTCTTCCGGGTGATCGAAGAGCTTGGGGTCAGGGTCCTCCCACTGGTATACCTTCCCTGTGGGTGGGTGGCAGGAGGGCCTGAGCGTGGGGTGGGGGGCAGGATAGACTGGTCCCCCCAGCCCCCAGGCCCAGTCAGGCCCACTCACCGCTCACTATCAGGTTGCCATTCTGAGATACCTCAAAGGTGCGAGATGCCTCCATGAGCCGCACCTCCAGGGGCACAGTCCCTGCAGAGCAGCGGGGTCAGAGCAGGCTTGGCAGCCACCCCCCCAGGAGTTCCCTGCCCAGGGGCACCCTCACCTGTCTTAGGCAGGATGGTGGCCTGGTGCAGCCTCACATCCTCAAACACCACAGGCATCTGCTCCAAGGCTGTGCCCAGGCTGCGAGCCAGCGTCCTCCAGGCCAGGCACAGGTAGCCGGTGGCAGGGAAGAGAACACGGCCATCGATGCGGTGGTCCACCAGGTAGTGGTCAGGAGACTCTGGGCTGGCGTCTGCAGCAGACACAAGCCTCAGTGCCTGCCCGCCCGTCTACCCACACGCAGAGGGGTTGACCCGCCACAGGGCCTGGCTCACCAATGATGTAAACAGTGGCAGAGGACGAGCTGTCCCCGTTAGGGAAATGCTCTGCGGCTGGCACGTCCCATATCTGGCTGTGGTCCCACTTGATGTGGGGGGAAATGAGAGGGGTTCCTCGGGGAGCCGGGAAGTCCACGGGTGGGAACAAGGCGTTAGGGTTGACGTCAATGCTGGCATGGGGAGAGGAGGTGTGAGTGGCATGCTGCCTGGTGCTCCAGAACACCTGCTGTCCCACTTTCAACCCTTCCCCCAGGCCCCCAGGAGACAGCCAGGTTGGGGCGGGGACCCACCCTGTGAGGTACAGCTTGCCGATGTTGGTGAGGAAGAACTCCAGATTGTCCTTGTGGTCCTTCTTCATCAGGGGGATGATGGTGCAGCTGGACTTCAGTCCCCGCCTCAGGACGGCCTAGGGTGGGGCAGAGAGGGGCTGAGAATCCAGACCTCTTCCAATCCCCCTGCCCTTGCCGGAGCCTGGCTGGCCAGCCGTTCCCCACCTGCAGCAGGGCATGGGGCGCGATCTCCAGCACCACCGCGTGCTCAGGGACGTGCCACAGAGCCTCCTGGAACAGCACAGGGCTGACCAGGTTGTTGACGTTGTACTCAGCGGAGGACGTGCGGGCCAGGCTGCCCTTCCACTGGGCCTCGGGGATGGAGGTGCTGAGCCAGCGGGCCGAGCGAGGCTTCGGCTCCCGGATCACCTGTGCACAGGAGCTGGGTCAGCGTGAGGAATCAGGTGGTCAACAGCCCTCGGGCCCCAGCACGTGGCAGGCACCCACCTTCTTGAGCGCCTGCAGCAGCGTGGGTGCAATGGCCTCCATGAAGTAGGAGTGGAAGGCTAGGCCACCCGTCCGAACCTCCTTGGCAAACACGCCCTCCTGTTTCAGTTGCTCCACGAACTTATTCACTGCAGCCTGGGGGCATCAGAGATGGTCAAAGGGCCGGACAGCACTCCTGAGTGGGGCCTCCACCCTGTGCTGTCCACCCAGCCTGGGCTCAGCAGGGGTGCGGGTGGGGCACGGACCAAGGCCTTGCCTCCAGGGTTGGCATGCCCCCACGGGATGCGCAATGCCCTGCAGGGCCCACCTGAGGTCCTGAGATGGTCACTGTGTCCTCAGAGTTGTGGCAGGCAGGCACAACACCAGGGGGGCAGCGCTGTTTACACTCCTCCCAGGACAGGCCTGTGGGCAGAGCTGGCTTCAGAGGACAGCCAGGAGGGGGGGCCCACCAGCTGGCCGTGATGACGGAGGCGTAATGACAGCCTTGGCTGCACCTTCCCAAGGGGCTCTCACTGCCACTGGGTCTGCTCTTGGGTGGAGGCGTTGTTAAGGGGTGACACGGGCGCAGGAGAATGACACTGAGGCTGGTAGTTGATGGTGACCCCACAGGGGCCTTGGTCCCACTGTCCTGCCTTTGCTGGGTGCAAACCCCCAGGGCCTCAGGGATGGGCAGCAGAGGGGCTTGGCTGAGGCCACCCGAGGTCCCATAGGTGGACTGTCAGAGCCCCGCAGGCCCTCAAGTGGGAGTATCCTTGTTCCCATGTTGGTCTAGCTCTGATCCATGAGCTTGGAGAATGCTTGGGACTCCTCAACAGGTAAGTCCAGGTGGCCTGGCCCTCTTCCCAGCCTTGCCTCTCCCAGTGGGACAGCAACCTCCTCTTTCAGAGGTGGCAGAAAAACAGCCCCCACCCCGAGGCCCTGGGTCCCGAGAGGAGCGGGGCCACAGGGCGACACCTACCCACGGCTGCCATGGAGCCTGATGGGAGGTGGGCCTCTTTGATGCACTGGCCTCGCCAGTAGGCTGAGAGCACAGCCTCCTTCTGGGACAGGCAGCCATCCGCATAGCCGCAGGCCACCTCCCCCAGGGAGTGCCCAATGATGCCGTCGGGTCTCAGGCCCATGGAGGTCAGCAAGTCCAGCAGGGCAATCTGGGAGCAGGGACGACCATGTCATACCAGCCCTCGGGCTGTCAGGCTGACCACCCACAAGAGCAGATGGGTGAGGGCAGACTTCCAGCCCTACCAGGCCACGCACCCCAACCCTATGGTCTTGCGGGCCCCCTGGAGGGAAAGCCTGGCATCAGGACTGCCCGGTGCTGGTGACCGCAGCTCCCAGAGAGGCTGTGTAGTATGGGAGCATCAGAGACCAGGCACCAGGCGGGTGCCTACCTGGATGGCAGTGAGGCTCACGAAGGCATGAACAATGTCGTCAAAGGTCTTCTCGTCTGTACTCAGCAACAGGTCCGACACCTTCACCCCAAATGGCTTCAGGGCCTCATCAGAGCGCAGGATGGAGTCACGGAAGCTGTCTAGACGCATGAGGCTCAACCCCATCCTGCACCACTGTGTGCCCATGCCTGTCCAGAGAGCATGTCAGGACAGATGCCACCTGGCCCTCACCTGCCCCTCCGCGTGCCCCTGCCATAGAGGGCACACCAGGCCATGCTGCCCAAGCCCTCGCTCATCCCTCCCGTGCCCACGCCTGCCCAGAGAGCATGTCAGCTCTGAGCAACTGACCCGACCCTCAGCTGCCCCTCCAAAGAGGAGCCAAACCTCACAAGACCACCTGGGGGTGCAGGGGTGGACTCACCGGAACAGATAAACCAGAGTGGACGCTTGCCGGCGGGAACCTGCTGCACTTCCTGGCTACTGCCCTCAACACCCAGCACAGTGTAGCCCCTGTAGGGCATGGCTGCCACGGGGGTGGCCGCAATGTTGTTGAGCATGCTCACAAAGGCCAAGTCCTGGTTGTGCTGGTGGCCCTGTTCCAGCAGGCTCTGCACAGCCTCTGGGGTGCGTCCACTGGCCTGCAGCAGACGGGGCAGCGCGGCGTGGGGCACAGGTGCGGGGGACGGCTGTGTGTTGGGTCGGAGGATGATGTGCACATTGGAGCCCCCAAAGCCGAAAGAGTTGATGCCCACATTGCCCCCACGGACAGGCAGGGGCTGGTCCACCACCCGCAGCCGCCCCTCTCGCAGGGCAGGGATCTCAGGGTTGGGGTTGTGGAAGTGCAGGTTGGGGGCCCAAAGTCCGTGTTCCAGGGACAGCAGCACCTGCAGTCAGAGAGAGGCTGGTGGGCAGCTGATCCAGCATGGGGCAGGTGCCTCTAGGATCCACTCCCGGGGCCCTTCCAGCCTGGCCCTGTGCTGGCACAGGGTCAGCTCAGCTCCATGTGCTGTAGGGGCAGGCACAGACTCTGCCCTCATGTGGGTCCTGACTTTCTCCCAGCCTGAGGTTCTTCAGCCAGCCCTGAGACCAGAAACCCAGAGTCCTGGGTCCCCCAGGCCAGCATTCCCGGTTTCCCCTGCAGAATCAGCCTTCAGATGCTCCAGGCCTCTGGAGATTGATCAGCAAGTGGGAATGCAGGGGTGCACAGGGCCACGAGGCAGGTGTGGGCGCCCAGAGTATATGCTGGCCTGGCACTGAACCAGGCACACCCCACGGAAGCAGCTAGCGAGGTGAGAGCCACATGCCTGCCCAGCCACTCCTCGGGCCTGGCCCCGCCCCCTTCCCACCCCAGTTGTTCCCTCTGGTCAGACCCTGCAGAACAAGTCTGTAGAACACCCAACCGGGGCAGGCCCCAGGTCTCCCTGCCCTCCAGCCCACGACGGTCCAGAAAACAGGGGACCCACAGCTCCCCAAGCCCAGTCCACTTGCCTTGGCCAGGGCCGCCAGCCCTGAGGCAGGCTCCGGGTGTCCCATGTTGGATTTGGTGGACCCAATAAGCAGAGGGTCCTGGCGGAAGGCGCACAGGGCCCGGTCAATGCCGTTCAACTCCTGGGGGTCGCCCACCTGCAGGGAATGTGGGGAGTCAAGGCTTCAGCCAGGGCCCCTCCAGTGGAGGTAGGCAGGGTGGGAGAGTCACCGGGGTGGGCTCTGGGCTTCACCTTGGTGCCTGTGCCGTGGGCTTCGATGTACTCAAGGGACTTGGGGTCCACCCCGGCTGGCAGGTACAGGGAGCGGAGGAGCTGCTCCTGGGCCTCTCCGGAGGGGAAGGTCACTCCTGCAGGGTGGGGCAAGTGTCAGGTCTCCGCATGTTCCATCTACCACTGCTGTAGCTTGCTGCCCACCCCATGCCCACCTTGCTCCTTGCAGCCATCTGTATTGGTGCCAGCGTTCAGGACAGTGGCATATACCCTCCGGGCCAGGGACTTCTTGGTCAGCAGGACAGCCACCACGGCCTCTGAGCGGCAGTATCCATTCCCTGGAGCAAAGCAGAACCTCAGCGGGGGCTCTGTCCACCCAGGCCCCACGGGGATCTGCATGATGGGGGATGCTCCGCCCAGTAGTGGTGAAGACAATGTCACTCTAGGGAGGGGATGCTGGGGCAGGTGGGACCCTGCAGGGTGTCCGGCAGAGCTGGGACAGGCCCCTCCCAGTCAAGGGGTCTCCCCCCAGGTAATCCTACTACTCTCACCTGAGTCATCAAAGGACTTGCAGGTGCCCTCTGGGCTGAGCATGCCCAGCTTCATGAACTGCACGGAGGTGTTGGGCTTCAGCAGCAAGTTGATGCCGCCCACAATGGCAGCCGGGCACTCCCCACTCCGGATGGCATGGTAGGCGCTGTGCAGTGCCAGCAGGCTGGAGGAGCAGGCTGTGTCCATGGCAATGCTGGGTCCTGTGGGCAGGGGCATGAGGCAGGTGTGGCACCCGGTGCAGAAACCAGCCTGCCCAGGGCCTGAGCACCTCACTGGCCCTCCTCGGGGACAGGAAGCCAGAGCCTACAGGATCATCTGTCTGAGGCACACGGGGCAGGGCAGGTCTACATGATTCTGCTCACCATGGGGGAGCCCAAGACTAGGCCTAGCTGTGCCACCCTATCCCTGAAGGGCTGGGCAGAAACCCACCTTTGAAGTCAAAGAAGAAGGAGAGCCGGTTGGCCATCATGGCGCGCTGACAGCCCACCATGCTGTAGCCCAGGAGGGTCTCGGGGTCTCTGCTCAGGGCCTCAGAGGCCTCAGAGCCGCTCACGCCCACCCAGACACCGGTGTGCGTCCCTCGCAGTGAAGCCGGGTTGATGCCTGCCAGGATCAGCAGTCAGATCAGCCCTCCGGCCCAGCTGAGGGTGGGGCCTGCCCAGGGGGATGGGGCAGGGGGGAGGTAGCCAGTCCAGGTAGGGACAAGACCAAGAACCAGGTCACGGAGGAAATGGGGTGTCAGGGGACAGGTGCGTCTCCAAAGTCTAGGACAGGTGGCAGCCAGAGGCAGCCACAGGAAGGACAGTGGACAGCATTGTCCCCAGGCAACTCCCCTGGCCTCTGGTGTCACTGGCAGGTCTGAAGAACCCGCTGTCCAATGAGCACCCCAGCTCCAAGGGCAGCCTGCCCTGGGACAGGCCAAGATAAGGAGATGTGAGGAGACAAAGGCCGAGTGTCCAAGCTGGGAAAGGAGGGACACTGGACAGTCCCCGGGGAGCTTTGTCCAAGGCCTCCAGGCAGGGCCTGGGCAATGGGAAAGGCCCAAAGTAAGGGCCTTTGCCTGAACCACCACCAGAGGCCGCCAGGGTCCCGCTCTGCAGGCTGCACTGCACCTAGGTTCCCCCTTGCCACCCCAACCAGGGCTGGCCAGTGGGGGGCTCTACCCAGGGGTGGGGGGAGTCCATGTCCCCAGCAGCAGGGCCCAGGGCCCAGAGACAGCTAGCTGGCTGCAGGCACTCTGCAAGCCAGTGGAAGGGCAGGCTGTGGGGAGAGTAGAAGAGACCTGGGCAGGGGCCAGCTCTTGGGCTGGGGCAGGGGTATGGATGCAAAGTGGCTGTGACCCCCCCCCCCCCGCCTCGCCACAAGACCAGCCACCAGCCAGACACGGGGGAGTGAGGAAACTGGGGCAATAGGGCACGCCTGGGACACCAGTAGTGTGCAATTGTGAAACTGTGCCCTGCCCAGGGCCCGCCTCCTGGGCCAAGGCTCCAGAAACAGCTCAAGACCCGGACAGGCCGGGGAGAAGGCGGCCATGCCACAATCTACTCTGCACAAGTGGTACTCTTAAGAGTCAAAGCAGATATCACTGCCTCTTCTTTGTGGCGCAGAGCGAGCAATCAAACCCAGGGCCTCAGGTGTGCTGGGCAAGTGCGCTGCCTCAGAGCCCTGGCCACTGCAGAGGCAGCGATTACCCTGCAGGTGCCTGGGGTGGCAGCGACGCCCTCTACAACCCACCTCCATCCACGATGGCCTCATAGGTGACTTCCAGCAGCAGCCGGAGCTGGGGGTCCATCGTGTGCGCCTGTTTGGGGTGGACCCCAAAGA
Source organism: Glis glis (assembly GCA_004027185.1). Classification (NCBI taxonomy): domain Eukaryota; kingdom Metazoa; phylum Chordata; class Mammalia; order Rodentia; family Gliridae; genus Glis; species Glis glis. The sequence continues at coordinate 1,530 of PVJS01043553.1, read as the reverse complement.
AGGAGGCGTCGAACTTGGACAGGTCCTTCAGCTTGCCAGACCGCTTGGGCAGGCCGTAGAGTCCTACAGGACATGGCAGGCATCTTGGTCCCTGCAGAGGCACCCAGGGGCATCACAGGCCCCTGGAGCCAGGGTGGACTCAAGGAGCCCTTGGGTTAGGTTGAAGGGGCTCCCTGAAGGGTGGAAAGAGGCTCCAAGGCAGGCTGGTGATCCCAGCCCCACCTCTAAGAAGGGTTCCCCTGGAGCACCCTTGTGGGGGAAAGCCAGGGCAGAGCCTGTTGAGGCTGGGGCTGCTCCCTTCTGATCCCAGCAGGAAGACCCTCTGCCTGGCCTAAGCCTGGCCCGGCCGGCTTCTCTGAGCTGACTCACACCTGTCCATCAGGTAGAGCTGCTTTACGGAAGAACCTACTGGGCGTGAGGGAGTCAAAACCAGCCTCCCTGAGCACCCTGGTGTCCTGCCTGCCGGAGCAGGGCACAGATGGGGTCGGCCTGGTCCCCTTAGCCCCCTTGGCCTCCAGGGGGCTGGGTGGGTGCCCTCACTGGAGGACCCCAGCAGGGGGCCCTCCAGGCACCATCTCCAGGAAGAGCCGGACCAGGCCTAGAGAGCTCCTCTCGCGCCTGTCCCCTGGCCAGGGTCCCCCGCAGCCCACTCACCGGCTTTCCATCGCCGGTCATCATCCGTGACCATGTCCACGCCACCGATGAGGTTGGCCCAGAACTCCTGCAAGTTTTCTGACTCGGGCAGCTTCCCGGACATGCCAGCAATCACTACCTCCTCCATGGCTCCTCTGCAGGAAGGGCCCTACAGGTCAGTTCCAGTCCCAACACACCCAGCCCCAGGCTCAGTGCCCACGTGGCCACCATGCCTCATCCGGCAGTGACCCACTGGTGGTGTCCGAGCTCCTGTGGAGGGTCAGCACAGGCCCAGGCCTGGCCAGGGCTCTTCCCCACCCCCTCCCCTACAGCCTGCCTGTGTCTGGCAGGGGCTCAGAAAGCCCCATTGTGGAAACCACCAAGATCCAGGCCCCGCCCCCGCAGCTCACTGATGGACTGGGTGCTGGGGGCCTTAGCACTGGCCTGCCGCCTACAGGACTCTGACCTTTTCTGTCCAGGGGACTGACCTGGGGTGGCCTCACCATGCCCTGCAGTCAACAGGACCCACACAGCTCCATCCCAGGCAGGGCTGGCCAGGGAGCAGTTCAGTGCAGAGAAAGGCGGGGCTCTGGGGAGGAGCTGGGGCCTGGGCACCACCAAGGATGCTCACCCCAGGTAAGAGGGGGCTCAGGGCACCACCACCCCAGGTCACTGGGAGGCCCTCTCCATACTGGGGGTGGGAGATGGCTGCCGCACAAGCCAGCCTAAAAGATGCAGGGGCCGGGAGGGACTCCGGCGAGCCAGGCTTGGACACTGTGGGTGCCAGCGCTGGCAGAGAATGGAGAAAAAGTGGCCTCTGCCGGTAGGATTCTTCCAGCAAGGTCCGACCTGGAGCCTGGTTTCTGCCAGGTGCGGGGCAGGTGAGGCCCCAGAACA
>PVJS01043551.1:0-17020 GCA_004027185.1 Glis glis | reverse complement strand
GAAAAGAAAAGAAAAGAAAAGAAAAGAAAAGAAAAGAAAAGAAAAAAGAAAAGAAAAATTCCAAAGTCTTCAGCTAGGCCCCGCAGGTGCTTTGTGATCTGACCCGAGCCTGTCTTCTGATGCTGTCTCCCGGGCCTCCTCCGCCATGGCTATGATGGGTACAATTGTTCACCTGCCTCACCCTCCTTTTCTGTCTGGCAGAGCTCACCACCGATTACAGAGGTTGCAAGTACCAAACATTCCCTTTCCCAGCTCAAATGAACCTCCACGGTAGGCTTGTGACCAGCACTGGCTGATAGGTTGATGGCTGTGGGTCTGCAGTGGGGATAAAAGGTAGATCTGGTAAAACATTTTCTTCTTCTGAGACAAGAGTTAGACATGAAAAGGCTCTTCCACCTTCATTTTTGTTTTGGATGATGCAGCATGAGCACATGGTACCTGAAGCAGTTGCACTGTCTTGCAATCTTAAGGGACAAGTCCCAGAGGTCACAAAGATGCTGACCCACAGGACAGACGTGACTGGACCAACTCAACCCTCTCAGGAACTTCTCACATCTGCACTTGTTATTTTTCAATAACAAGGGATAAAGATATTATGGGATTACCTATATAATAGCAAATAACCAAATAAGATATTCCACTACATACATTCTTTTTTTGTTTTAAAATGTTCTTTTTAACTGATACATACAAACATGAAAGTTTTACATATTATTACTAGAGTACCATGTGATGTTTCAATACATGTATACACTCCATTATGATAAAGTCAGCTTAAACATATTTATTTCCTCAAACATTTATCATATCTTCATGGTGAAAACTATCAAAATCCTTTCTTCTAGCTCTTGAAATATACAGTACATTGTTATCTATAGTGAACCGATTGTGCAGTAGCATACCAAAAATTCTTCTTCTTATCTAACTGTCACTTAGCACCAAATTTCCCCATTGCACCCTACTCTCTCTGGTCTCTGGTAGCCGCCATTGTACTCTTATCTTCTATGATCATTTTCTTTTTATATTCCATGTATGAGTGAGATTATGCTGTACTCTTTCCTTCTATTCCTGGCTTATTCCACTCAACATTATGATTTCCAGTTCCATCCACGCTGTCACAAATGACAGCATTACATGCATTCTGACCAGTACCTTAGCTGTGCTTTGATCAAACCAGCTCCCTCCCTGGGAGTCGGCTCTGGAAATGGGGAGGAGAGTTAAGGCCACCGGAAAGCTTGTCTTCCTCTCCTCCTGCACTTGCTCCTCGTGCGTGCCTTCTGTGAGCACCTGTGGGGGTGCTTCTACTTCCAGTGCACCTCGAACTTACCCACCCCCACAACCCATCTCGTTCAATTCTAGACTCTCCAGTAATGACTTCACTTTATTTATTTATTTATTATTTATTTATTTGTTTATTTATTTATTTTGTGGTACTAGGGATTGAACCCAGGGACATTCTACCTCTGAGCTACACCCCCAGCCCTTTTAATTTTTTGTTTTGAAACAGGATCTCACTAGGTTGCTGAGAGTCTTGCTACGTGGCAAAGGCTGTCCTCAAACCTGTGATCTTCCTGTCTCAGCCTTCCAAGTACTGGGATTACAGTTATGCGCCACCATGCCTGGCTCACAACTTCACTTCTTGGTCTCCATTCTCTTTTTCAACCTAGCAATTCAGGTTTGATAGAGTCTGGGTCTCCCCAACTTGAACTTTCTCTAGGACACATTCTGCCTCCCCACTCAACAGGATTTCCCTGGACCACTGGAGGTTCAGCCTTCCTGATTCTACCCTATTTGGGGATTCTCACCCTGGTCTGCGTGGTTGGAGGTAGACATTAGCACCTTTCACCTCTCTCAGTGCCTGGAAGAACAACCTCTTTATTCCAACAAACTAGTTTATTTGCATGCTTCAGAAAATTCACTTTCTCTTCTACTTCCAAGTTTCCTCCACATTGAACGCTCCTTTATGCCAACATCCCCACCTATTGGAATCCTTCCCATCCTTGAAAGCCACACCCATGTTCAAGTCCCCTGGGAGGTAATTAGTCCTTGTTCAGCCCTGGGGCCCTCTTCCCTCTTAGTGCTTGCGGGAGCATGCATCCTGTGCACCACCACTTGGTGTGTGTCACACTACTTTGTTTTGGGGTTGGGAACATATGTCTCCCTGCTGCACTACACAAGCATCCCCGACCATTTAATCCTCTCCGGAGTAGGTGCTGCAGGGCAATTCAAGTCAACAAACATTTATTGTGCTTTCTTGGGACTTTTGTTATGGGGAATAATCCATGTAGTGATTGCTCAAAGCTACCTTTCTTTGGGTTTGTGTTTCCGTGTAGTCCAAAGCACCATAACAAATACATAAACCAATGAAGGAAGCTGGGTGTGGTGGCGCACGCTTGTAATCCCGGTACTTGAGAGGCTGAGATAGGAGGATTGCAGGTTCACAGCCAGTCTCAGCAACTTAGTGAGGCTCTCCGCAACTTAGCAAGACCCTGTTTCAAAATAAAGAATAAAATAGGACTGGGGGTGTAGCTCAGGGGTAGAATGCCCCTTGGTTTTCCAGTATCACACACACACACAAAACAAACAAACAAACAAACAAACAAAAAATAATGAAGGAAATAGATGTGGTGGTGGTGGTGAAAGAGGTTTTTCCAGGTTATTTCAACCTGTGTGGTATGTGAAGGGAATGATTGAGAAAAAGAGGAGGTTAAGAGTTGGTGTGTGTGTGTGTGTGTGTGTGTGTGTGTGTGTGTGTGTGAGAGAGAGAGAGAGAGAGAGAGATGTTCCTTTGCACAAAGCCCAAGGAACTTAAGAACTATACTTACATGTGGGGATGGGGAGATGGAGGGTGACCAAGAGTTTTATTTAGAAACCAAATTGAAATGATGAACTCCAAGTACCCCAATATAAATGAGTAAAAAATCCAGATAGTCTTTTTAACACCAAGCATCTCTTGAGTGTTCCAGGTAAGCTAGGCTGGGCAAATACTACTCTATATCCTAATATTTTAACGCAACTCATCCAAACCAATGCTTCCTAACATGAAATTTGATTTTACTTCCAATAGATAAAGAAAATAGTTTTTATTCTCCATTTAGGTCAAAAGCAATTTTGGCAGTCATTCAGACGCTGCTCGGGGCACCAAGAATAACTAGAAGCTTATCTCCGTGAATGTCTGTTTTGAGCCTCTGGTATTTTTCTTCTCCTTTGGATTTTCTTTTTAAAAATGGTTTCAGTTTTCACCACATCTCTCTTCTTTGACATCTCTCTATGGTTTCTTTATCTAGGCCTTCTTTCGCTCCTCTCTGGGATGGCAGCAACATTTCAACAATTCATATTAAGGGGGGTGGGGAGCTGGAGGTCCTTGTGGAGACAGGAAGGCAATCTGGCAAAGTAGAGGAAGCCTTGGACTCAAGTGGAGCGGCCCGGGTTTTTGTGCAGTTTTTTTTTTTATCACTCGTTAGCTGCATGACCTTGGGCAAATCATAACTTCTTGGAGACTGCCAGGCCCTTATCTCTAAGAAGAAGGATTTGACCAATATAATCTCCAGGCATTCATATTCTATGACATTTATAAAAACCAACTTTATTTACCAAGTGAGATTTGCACTTCTGTTTGAAAAATATGGGTCTTTGGTGATAATTAACACTGGCTTTAAAAGTCACATTGTGTTCTGCATCTTTATGGTTGCTTGAGCTTTATAAATGAGGCCTGGGATTTGGGACCCGCATTTCCCAGGTTGTCATCCATCAAACACTGGAAACTTTTCCAGATCGGTGCCTAGGAGGAGGAAATAGGGAGAGAGAATAGTAACAGTCTTGACTTGTGTGCTTTCTTTTTTCATGGTTAAAAATAACATGGAATATAGCCGGGCGTGGTGGCACATGCCTGTAGTTCCCGTACCTGGGAGGCTGAGACAGGAGGATTGCCGGTTCTAGGACAGCCTCAGCAACATAGCTGGGGCTCTCACCAACCTAGGGAGACCTGCTTCGAAACAAAAATTAAAAAGGGCTGGGGGTGTAGCTCAGAGATAGAATGTTTCTGGGTTAAATCCCCAACCCCCCTCCTCCACACACAAAGAAATCTACCCTATTATCAAAATTCTGAGAGCACAGAATAGCACTAACTACAAGCATATTGCTGTACAGCACAAATCTAGAACTGTTTGATTTTGTGTAACTGAAACTTTATACCATTCCATGGCAGCTTCCCATTCCCTTCTCTTAGCCCCTGGCAATCATCCTTCCACCTTCTGCTTTCTGCTTTTATGAGTTTGAATACTCTAGAGAAAATAATAGAATTGTGTAGAATTTGTCCTCCTATGATTGGCATTCCACTCAGGATTTTGTTATGCTTTAAGGCTGAATAATATTCTCTCTCTCTCTCTCTCTCTCTCTCTCTCTCTGTATTGGGATTGAACTCAGGGGCATTTTATCTCTGAACTACACCCCAGCCCTATTTTATTTTTTAATTTTGAAACATAGTCTTGATAAGTTGATGAGAGTCTTGCTAAGTTGCTGAGGCTGGCCTTGAACCCATGATCCTCCTGTCTCAGCCTCCCAATGAACAACATTTCTTGACTTGTATTCTAAACTAGAATTTTTCTGAGTGTGATACAAATGACATTGAAACACATTGCTGCAACCCTCTTGCTGCTCTTGCCGGTAATTCATGGTGCTTTCACCAGGGTAAAACACTCACACCTAAGGATGACTCTCTTTACCTTTTGATGTGTTCTTAGTTTTGCTTGATTAGTCCTCCATTGTTATTTTTATTGTTATTATTTTGCTTTGGTACTGGGATTTGAACCCAGGGGCATCGCATCCTACCCCTAAGCTACACCTCCAGCCCCCCCCCCCTTTTGAAACAGCATCTTGCTAAGTTGCTGAGGGTCTTGCTACATTGTTGAGGCTGGCTTTGAATCTTGAATCCTCCCGTCTCAACCTCCCAAGTACTGGGATTATAGGTATGTGCCACCACACCTGACAATTGTCATTATTATTATTGTCAATCAGTTTTTTCATTCCTATGACCAAAATACCTGACAAGAACAACTTAGAGGAGGAAAGGTTTATTGGGGCTCACAGTTTAAAGTGTCCATGGCTGGCTCTGAGGGAGAAACTGCTGCGGCGGGGTGTGTGGTGGGGAAAAGTGGCTCAATCATGGCGGCTGGAATCAGGGAGAGTGGGAGGAGGGGACCAAGACATTTACACTCCCCAAGGCCCTGCCCCCAGGGACGCACCTCCTCCAGCCATGCCCCACATCTAAACCTTGCTGTTCCAGGGACCATGCCTTCAACATATGAGCCTTTGAAGAACATGCTAGACCCAAACCATTATTATTACTTTTATTTGTGTTGCTGGGGATCGAACCCAGGACCTAGCACAGGCTAGGCAAGAGCTCTACCACTGAACTATTCCCTAGCCCTTTTTGAAATATATTTATTTATTTATTTAGGTACTGGGGATTGAACTCAGGGCCATTTTACCTCTGAGCTATACCCCCACCCCCTTTTTATTTTTGTTTTGAAACAGGGTCTCGCTAGGTTGCTGAGAGTCTCGTGTAGTTGCTGAGGCTAGTCTCGAACCTGAGATCCTCCTGTCTCAGCCTCCCAACCTTTTTTTTGTGTGTGTGGTACTGGGGATTGAACCTAGAGGCATTCTACCTCTAAGCTACACCCCCAGCCCTATTTTTATTCTTTATTTTGAAACAGGGTCTCACTAAGTTGCGGAGGCCTCACTAAGTAGCTGAGGCTGGCTGCGAACCCGGATCCTCCTATCTCAGCCTCCCAAGTGCTGGGATTACAAGTGTGTAGCACCACGCCAGGCCTCCCAACTTTTTTGAAATATAAATGTAAATTTCTATTTTGAGGCCGGGCGTGGTGGCGCACACTTGTAATCCCAGTACTTTGGGAGGCGGAGACCGGAGGATCCGGGTTTGAGGCCAGCCTCAGCTCTCGCTCTCTCTCTCTCTCTCTCTCTCTGTGTCTCTCTCTCTTTCTCTTTCTCTACCTAGTGAGGCCCTCCGCAACTTCGTGAGATCCGGTTTCAAAATAAAGTATAAAAAAATAGGGCCGGGGGTGTAGCCCGGAGGTAGAACACCCCTGGGTTCAATCCCTGGTACCGCAAAAAAAAAAAAAATCTATTTTGAGATGGGGTCTTGCTAAGTTGCCCAGGCTGGCCTCCAATTTGTGATCTTCCTGACTCAGCCTCTGGAGCAGCTGGGATTACAGGCATATGCCATGACACCCAGGTCTTCATTTATTATTTTAAATTGGAATTAGGCTTATAAAAACAGAAGTCTTGTGTGTGTGTGTGTGTGTGTGTGTGTGTGTGTGTGTGTGTGGTGCTGGGGATTGAACCCAGAGGCATTCTACCTCCGAGCCATGCCCCCAGCCTTATTTTTTTTTTAATTTGGAAATAGGGTCTCACTAAGTTGCCAAGGCTGGTCTTGAACCTGCGATCCTCCTGACTCAATCTCCCAAGTCCTGGGATTCCAGGTGTGAGGGACCACGCCCAGCTAGTAGCCATCTCTTAATCCCTTGAACTCTCCATGTTCCTTCCTACCACAGGGTCTTTGCACTGCTCATCTTTCTGGCCTGCAGTTCTCTGTCTCTCCTTATTCCTGCGTCTTTGTCTTGGGTTGGGTCCCTCAGAAGCCGACTTTGAGACAGGGGTGTAAGTTTGGTGTTTTATTTGAGAGGTGATTCAGCAAGCCCTGGCTGGATCAGGGGTGGGCGAAGCGGGGTGTGCTGGGATAGAAAGGAAGCAGCACAAGATGTAATAATGAGCAGCTTCCTGGTGAGGGCAGGTGAGGCTCAGGCTCAGGGGAAACTTCTGGAAGATAGTAGCGAACACTCCTCAGAGTTCTGCAAACTCAGCGGTGAGGAAGTTCTTTTTCCAAAATTAACTAAATCTTCATTTGCTTTGTGCCTTTTTAGAGGATTTAAATCAGAATGTTCTCAACCATAATTAAAGGGATGCAAGCAAAAACAGTAATTACAGATCTTTTAAAGTATCTATCAGATAGGTAAAAATTTAAAAGTATGATGAATCCAATTTTGAAGATATAAGAAAAACAGGTATGAATATAAATGGATGCAGCCTTTATCATTTTGAAGAAGTGGGGATGTCAGATTTGGTTATACCTATACAAATTTCAAATGCTCATTCCTTTGGACCCAGCATTTAACTGTAAGTTCATCCCACAGATATACCCCTAAAGTATGTTAAAATGCTTATTATACTCTTGTTTATATTGGCAAAAACCTAGAAACAACCTAAATGTTCATCAGCAGGACATTGATTAGTTTAATATGCAACATCCATATAATGGAGGACTAGTTTTTGTTTGTTTGTTTCTGTAGTACTGGCCATTGATCCCAGGGGTATTCTACTTTTTTTATTTTTTTTGCGGTACCGGGGATTGAACGCAGGGGCATTCTACCTACGAGCTACACCCCCGGCCCTATTTTTAATACTTTATTTTGAAACTGGGTCTCACGAAGTTGCGGAGGGCCTCACTAAGTAGCTGAGGCTGACCGCAAATCCGGATCCTCTGGTCTCAGCCTCCCAAGTACTGGGATTAAAAGTGTGCACCACCATGCCCAGCTACTCCTATGGTTTTTTTTTTTTTGATACTGGGGATTGAACCCAGGGGCATTCTACCTCCGAGCTACACCCCCAGCCCGATTTTTTGCTCTTTATTTTGAAACAGGGTCTCGCTAGGTTGCCGAAGGCCTCACTAAGTAGCTGAGGCTGGCCGCGAACTGGGATCCTCCGGTCTCAGCCTCCCAAGTACTGGGATTATAGGTGTGCGCCACCACGCCCAGTGAGGACTAGATTTTAAAAATAAACTATTTAGTTATGCATGTGTTTTTATTAAAAGTTCTCAAAATATTTTATTGAAGTATAAAAGTAATTTTCATAACAGGATAAAATATGATCTGTGCTTTAGTTATCTATTGCTACGTTAAAAATGGAGAACCCTCAGGGGAACAAGGGAAGTGGTACAAGGGAAGGGGGAGGGCAAGAAAGAAGTGAATTAATGGAATTACTCTCATAAACAATATGTACATGTGAAAATATACCAACATCATTCTTGGTACTTCATACAGGTGGGGGGAGGCAGGGGAGGACACTAAGAGCTGTGCGCATGTATGTTAACATCAAATAGATATTCATTGCGATGTAAGACTCCAATGAACCAATAAAAGCACGTTAAAAAAAAATCTCAAACTTGCTACATTCAAAACCATCATAACCCTGCGAGTTGGAAGGGTTCGACAGGGAGCGCTTGTCTCTGTCACACCTGGCGTCACCTGGGATGGCCCAGAGGCTGAGGCTGACCTGACAATTGGGCTGGAATCATCGGAAGGCTTTCTCACTCACACGTCTGGCCGTTGATGTTGACCGTTGCTTTCAGCGTGGCCTCGTTAGGTGGTTGCCGGGCTTCCTCACCGCACGGTGGCTGGGTCCCAAGAACAAGCATCTCAAGACACAGGAAGTGGAGGCTGCCAACTCCTGGTCCTGGCCAAGAACTTGGCACAGCATCACTTCTACCATATTCTATCTGGACTCGAGTCAAAGACTGAAGGGAAGGGAGTTTATACTCTACTGCTTGATAGGATGCACTAGTGTCAAAGAATTTAGGTTTATGCTGTAAAATCTCCCCCGTCCTATTTGTGCAAAAAGTTAAAAGCATGCACATATAAAATGCAGATATGTGCAAGACTCTTTTTTCTCCCTAGAAAGGATACATAAAAACTGTTAAGAATGATTATGTTTTGGGGAGAGGGAATATGGGTTGAGGGTAGAGTGAGCAGAAAAATATTTTAATTTCTGATTTCACACCTTTTATGTACATAGCAGTTTTGTGAGGTCATTAAGGAAGGTGTGACCATTTGGATTTTCAGATGAAGATCAAAATCCAGGTCTCAACTTCTAGTTCAGTTCTCCTCTACTTACAATGTCATTAAGGAAGACCCAGATATGGAATTGGGCTAATATTTGGAGGAGCATATTTTGGGGATTGAACTCAGGGCTTGAACATGCCAGGTAAGTGCTCTACCACTGATTTATCTCCCCAGCCCTTTTTAAAAAACGTATTTTGTGATAGGGCCTCACCATGTTGTCCATCCTGGCTTCAACATGATCTTTCTGCCTCAGCTTCTGGAGTAGCTGGGATTACAAACGTGCACCACCACTCCCAGCGAGCAGCAGATTTTGAACGGTTAGTCCTTGCTGGTATCTAGAAAAAGTCCAGGCTAAATCCAAAGCTATGTGGTGATAACAGTTACTGTCTCAGTGTCTAGCACATTGTTTGTCTAGCATCAAACTTTGTAGATAAAGGAATACAAAAGTCTTCTTACTAGTCAAATCTACCCTGTCCCTCCTCCACCTTCAATCACAGATATGATAAAGTGGAAACTTGACCTTGTTCACAATCTCTCAATGCTTTCCTCCTTCCCCTACAGGAAAAGAAGAACTTTAACATTTATGTTATGTGCCAAGCATTATATTAAATGTTTTGCATAAATTAACTCATTCAATTTATTTAATAACTCTGTGATATTGGAACTATTTTTTTAATGGTGTTACTGGGAATTGAACCCAGGGACATTCAACGTCTGAGCTACACTCCCAGCCCTATTTTATTTTTTATTTTGAAACAGGGCCTTGCTAAGTTGCTGACGCTGGCCTCTAACCTGTGATCTTCCTGTCTCAGCCTGCCAAGTACTGGGATTACAGGTGTGCCACCACGCCCGGCTGGAACTATTTTTGTTTAGTGTCCCCATCCTACAAATGAGGAAAGCAGGGCATAGAGGAGTTAAATAATTTCTCACAGCTAATAAGAGGAAAAGCAAGTCCTTGAGCCAAGGCAATCTGACTTCAGAGCCTCCTCTGTCACCCCTTGGTTACCCTACCTCCAAACTTCTTGTACTGTGCACATGGCTCTTCATTGCCAACCTGGGGTACTACGAGAGTGAAGACCAGAGAGAAGAAGCATGGTGTGTTTGAGGGACAGCCAGGAGGCTTATCGGGCTTGAATGCAGCCAATGAAGGGGCGGGAGGATGCTATTTGAAGACAGAGAAGCAGATCAAGTAAGGCCTCCGCAACCAGGGTCAGGGGTTTGGAGTTTATTTCGCCTGGAACAGGAAGTCCTCAGAGGGTTGAAAGCAGAAGAGTAATCAGATTCGATGTATGTTTATAAAAATTCCTTTGGCTTTGGATGAAGAATCAAGGAGACCAATCAGGAGTGTTTGCAGAAGTGCCTGTGAGCTTCTGCCATCTCCTGCTGGGCTGCACAGGGCCACCCCTTGGCTTTGGTCCCTTTCCCATTTCACCGTCTACCCAGGGAACACCTGTCATCTTCTAAGACACAGCCATGGCCTCTCTCTGATGCTTTTTCTGACTCATTACCTCCAGTAGAGTCTAGTGCCCTCCATGCCCGCCTTGAATGTTTTATGTTGCCACTATGGTAAATAAATAAATGGAAAAATATGTTTGGTCTTCGTCCCTGATGCAGAGCTGTTAGAACCGTTGAGATTTCTGGAGTGAAGGGAATATCTTCTGCTATTCAGCACAAGATCCTTCCCATCATACCTGAGTTTATGCTAACGAGGTGACTAAGGGTGGGGCCCTAGGTATCCCCAGAATGAGGCTGGTCACCAGAAACACCAAGTGATTAGAGGGCTGGAACTTTCAGCCCCACCCATGACCTTTGGGAAGGGAAGAGGTGGGCGGCTGGGGAGTGAGCTCCATAAAAATGATCGAACAATACACAGAGCCTTTGCGTGGTGAGCACATGAGGGTGCTGGGAAGCTGGCGTGCCTGGACAGGGCATGGGGGCTCCGATGCATCTCTGCCATTTGAAAGAGATTAGTGTAAGGAAGTATAACCCAAATGTACTGCAGGTATTAATTAGCTCTTTCAATTACCTGCAAATATTTAACATGTACAGTATCCTAGACAGTGCTGGGATGGCATGTGAAGATGAAGATAGCCATGGCATGGTTCATTTTTAGTTCTTTTTCTTTAATAGATGCTCATGACTATTGAAAGGGAAGTAGAAAAAAAAACTTGGCAGTTGGGAGGGATTATTCCCCCCTGGTCCTCCCACAATACTTCTGACACCAGACATGGGAATCTTCCACACCTACAACCTATTCTCTGACACCAGCTAGGTATCCTACAGTTCAGTTCAGTTCTGGTACTACTACTTGGAGATAATATCAGACTCCATAGGTTTAAGGGCTCAGTCCCATAAGACTGTCCCTACTTCAGATGAGTTGTATCTTTTATAATCAGATTTATTTATTTATTTATTTATTTATTGGAACTGGGGATTGAATGTAGGGGCATTCTACCTCTGAGCTACACCCCAGTTCTATTTTATTTTTTATTTTGAAACAGGGTCTCACTAAGTTGCTGAGGCTGATCTTGAACCTATGATCCTCCTGTCTCAGCCTCCCAAGTACTGAGATTACAAGTGTGTACCACCATGCCCGGCTGTAAATAAGCCAGTAAATGCAAATAAAGTGCTTTTCTGTAAACCATTCTGGCAAATTATTGAGCCTGAGAAGGGAGTCGTGGGAACTTCCTACTTTGTATCTAAATGTGGGGTAACCTGGGGAAGCCAATGTTTGTAACTGCCATCTGAAGTAGGGACAGTCTTGTGGGACTGAGCCCTTACACCCATGTAGTCTGATGCTATCTCCAGATAGTAGTGCCAGAATCGAATTGAACTGTAGGATACCTAGTTGGTGTCAGAGGATTGGTTGTTGATGTGGAAAATTCCCATGTTTGGTGTCAGAAGTGTTGCTAAGAGGGGAAAAAAACCCTCCCAACCACCAAATTGTTTTTTCAGTTTCTACTTCCCTTTTTTTAGTGGAAGAACTAATGAAGAACCATGCCATCCTCCTCTTTGCATGCTATCTAGCACTGTCGGTATACTGTACATGTTAAATATTTGCTGGTAACTGAAAGAGGTAATTAATATCTGGAGCTATACTTTTGGACTATACTTCTGTATACATTCCTTATATCCTTTCTTGTGTTGGCCACTGCAATTTCACTTCTTGTTCTTAGGACATAGTACCTTTGAAATTTGAAAATTAATAATTTTCTAATTTTTAGAAGCTTTAGTTATGATATGGTCCAACACTGCATAGCTAAGGTCTATATATATTTCACTGCAGCATGTATTCATCTTTCCTGATGGAGAATGGGTTTTTTAATCAGATTTCTCATTGCTATGGCCAAAATACCTGACAAGCACAACTTAGAGGAAGAAGGGTTTATGTAGGGCTCATAGTCTCAGAGGTTTCAGAGGTCAGTCCCTGATAAGCCAGCTTGCAGCAGGAATGGCTTAGTGGCTGGGTTTTAGGGAACGTTGGTGGAGGAAAACATACTCTCAACTCATGGTGGGGTGGGGGGAGAGGGAGAGGGAGAGGCAGGTTAGAGACAAATACAGTGCCCAAGGCCATGCCCCCAGTGACTTACCCCTTCCAGCCAATTTCGGCTTCTGACCCTGTATGCATTGCCTAACACATAAGCTTCTCTGGAGAACACTTTCAATGCAAACTATAACATGGGGCTAACCCTTAATTAAATAGATATTATTTTTCCTCATACCCCCCAGTAGCCGGCGTGGTATGGCCAAAATTTCTCTTGTTGGGTCTGGGTAGAGACCGCACAGGGCTCTGTTCATCCTGTGGCTTTTCTCAGAGTGGAAGCAGTCTCATCTGGGGCAGCCCGGGGGCAGCTGTCAGCTGGGGCGGAGGCCGAGCTATTGTTGGGTTTGCTGTATTCTTGGCTGGAGGCCAAGACCCGAGTTTCTTATGAATTTGAGGAGTGGCTTAGGCAAGTCCAGCCTGCTCAGCAATGGTCAGGTTCCTTGGGTAAAAGATGAGCCTCTGGTGAAGGAGGCAAAAAGGACCTTCTAGACCTGCCTAGTGGTGCGACACTACACTGAAAGGAATTCTGACAAAATTCTACCAGATTTACAAGCAAGACACTAGTCATGCAATGTGTTCCTGTAAGCTTAGGGGAGGCCCTGCTCTTTTTTTTTTTGTGGTACTGGGGATGGAACCCAGGGGTCTTCTACCTCTTGGCTACACCCCCAGGTCTATTTTATTTTTTATTTGGAAACAGGGTCTCACTAAGTTGTTGAGAGCCTCACTAAGTTGCTGAGGCTGGCTTTGAACCTGCAACCCTCCTGTCTCAGCCTTCCAAGTACTGGGATTACAAGCGTGGCCCACCACGCGAGGCTAGGTCCTGCTCTTTGATTTTATGAAAATGTTACTTCAAAGCGGCGACATTGTGATTTCTGATGACTTGGAAGTCAAATCAGTCTCAGGGGCTCAGGTCGGTTGTTCTTGCTCTCACAGTCATTTCATCCACCAGGATTAAAATGTCCACACTAGGAATTGGTTGGAGTCCCTGAAGTGTGGGGACAGAGGCTTTCTCTGTTTCTCCAAAAGTATAAGACTCAGGGCTTGCCTGATCTTTATATTTCCTTCATGTAGACATGGAAGGGCCTGCATAATTGTTTTTATTGTGATAAAAGATACATATCATTTACCATCTTAACTATTTTTAAGTATAAAGCTCCGTGACATTAAGTTCATTCACATTGTTGTGCAATCATCATTGCCATCCATCTCCATATATATATATATATTTTTTTTTTTGGTACTGGGGATTGAACCCATGAGCATTCTACCTCCAATCTATACTCCAATCCTATTTTATTTTTTATTTTTGAAATAGGGCCTCACTAAGTTGATGAGGCTGGCCTCTAATCTGCAACCCTCCTATCTCAGCCTCCCAAGTAATGGGGTTACAGGTGTGTGCTACCACACCTGACCCATCTCCATAACTTTTTTTTTATCATCCCAAACTGAAACTCTAAACTTACTAAACACAAACTCCCCAGACCTCCTAATCCTCCAACCTTAGGCAACTGCCATCCTACTTTCTGTCTCTATGAATCTGACTGTTCCAGGTACCTCACACAGAGGAATCATACAGTATTTGTCCTTTGGTGTCTGGCTTATTTAGCATTAGTGTCTTCAAAGGCCCTGGATAATTTTCATAGCAATCACATTTCTTGAATACCATTCATTTCACTGAAACAATCCTTCATGTTATCTTACATACCTGCAGAGTAGATTTAACTAACCATCAGTATTTGATTGTTCGTCCAGCTCCCTCTGGAGTTCTTCATATGATATCTAGTCGCCCTTTGCACATTATATAGTTCACACCAAAGTCTTTTAAAAGTAAATTACCCTGCCGACATTATGGCATAACTGAAATTCAAAAGCTCCTGGCAGAGGTAAAGTACCCAGTTCAACAAGGAAGAGACACTTCTTACTGAGTAGCAGGGTCACACTTGGGTTCCGTGAGGCAGAAGGTTCCAGGGAAGGGCTTCAGCATGTCTAGAGTTTTATACAAAACTCTGTGGGTATGTTGCGACGTATGTTGTTTTGCCAAATTTTCAGGTTTGCAATCTCCCTAAAAAAGATATGACATGTTGAAAAAGGAAATTCTATTTTCTGTATTGATTTGAACAGACACAAATAGAATTAAATAAAAAATAGAATAGAAATAGAATGGTTAGAAATAGAAAGAATAGAAATACAGTAGAGTAGAAAAATTCTACTTCCTATATTTGCTATAGTGTTTTTGAGGAAATGGATGGGAAAAGGCCCAGCTAACTAGGTGAGGTGAGAATACCTGTGTGCTCAGGTTTATTGCTTCTGAATTCTTGTGCCACCCAGAGCTGAGGACCCTGGAGGATGGTGGCTGCCTGCGCCTGACTGAACTGCTGAGAACAGCTAGGACTTCCTTGCTTCCCAGTCTTTGGGTCTTCTGACACCTCCTCTAAACAACAGGTCTCTGATCTTTGGTGTCTATCTCTGTAATGTTGTATTAGGTAATAGCTCGCATTGCCACCTGGTGTGTGTGTGTGTGTGTGTGTGTGTGTGTGTGTGTGTGTGTTGGTAGTTCCTTTGCTTTAATTATGTTATGACCTGCAGTACTGGAGCCCGTGCTTTGTGATTCCTCTTAACAGTCAGTGGTTTTGCATCAGGTCTGCAGTCTTAAAAGCTCTTCTTTCCCCCTGTGGCAGCTGCGTCACACACCTCTAGGGGGCGCTGTTCACTTTAATCATCTGAGTGGCATTTCCTGCAGTCAGGTAGTGCAGCCGCCTCGTCAACTACCAAAGTGGTCTTGTGAGTACAAAGGCCATGGGGTCTCCTCTGACACCGTCTCTCTCCTGTTCAATTACTCATTCAGATGTATGTTTAGCATGAGCTGTGGAGTAGACAAAAGAAGGATGAAGAATACAATCCTTGCCTCTGTTTCAATTTAGCAAGGCAAGTCTTGGTATTTTGAAAAGACTTTTACAGTGGCTGACTAATGAAGGATCCCAGGGAGATAAATAATATCAGGAAGCTTTCAGGGCTAATAATACCCTGATTTTCTATGGGAGCCTTTCTTCTCTAGACTTCTAAGTGATATGCCAATTAAGCAAGTTGACAATTTAGCCATTCCTTCCTACCTGGGATGTGCTTCTTCTCTCTGCCTGTTTAATTTCTCTGAATTCTCAAAATCCCAGCTCAATCCCACCTCCTCCAGGAAGTCTTCCCTGACCACTTTTGCCCTCAGTCATTGTTCCTTCTTCTTTTTTTTTTTAATTTTTATTAGTGCATTGCAAAATACATCTTGAAGGATTTCAGAGTGGTTGACGTATACATGCACTCATCAGTCAATTAGCCCTCCCCAATTCCCACCCCCCCTTCCCGTTTTCAGCATAGTAGTTGACTTTGATATCCTTGTGTAAGTCCATCCTGTGCTCCAGTTTGTTTCCCTCTCCTTCCCTCCTGTCTCCCCCAGTTAGTTCACCTTCTTCACTCATCTGAGGTTTTCTCTCTTTGTGGTCCTTCCAGTGTCGTGGCTCATCATCCTCTGACCTCAGCACAGGGGTCCTATGGGGCGGGGCTGGGGGCTACCCCTCCCCACGTCCCCAGTGCCAGGGTAAGGGGTTCTCCCGGGGTGGGGCCAAGGGCTCACCCGCCCCATGTCTCCAGCGCCAGGGGGAGGGGTTCTTCGGGGGTGGGGCCAAGGGCTCACTCCCCCTGCGTACCCAGCTCTGGGGGTCTCTGGGGATGAGGCCATGGGGTCACCCGCCTTGCGTCCCCAGCACTGGGGGGGTCTCTGGGGGCGGGGCCAGGGGCTCACCCGCCCCAAGTCCCCAGCGCCAGGGATCTTCAGGGGCAGGATCCAGGGCTCTCCCGCCTCACGTCCCCAGAACCAGGGAGGAGGTCTCCAGGTGCTGGGCCAAGGGCTCACCCGCCCCATGTCTCCAGTGCCAGGGAGAGGGGTTCTCCGGGGGCAGGGCCGAGGGCTCACCCGCCCGTGTCCCCAGTGCTGGGGGGAGGGGTTCTCTGGGAGCGGGGCTGAGAGCTCATCCGCCCTGCATCCCCAGTGCTGGGGGGGGTGTCTCTGGGGGCGGGGCCCAGGGCTCTCCCGCCCCACGTTCCCAGCACTGGGGGGGTTACCAGGTGTGGGGCCAAGAGCTCACTCACCCTGCGTACCCAGCTCCGGGGGTCTCTGGGGATGAGGCCATAGGGTCACCGGCCTTGCGTCCCCAGCACTGGGGGGTCACCGGGGGCGGGGCCAGGGGCTCACCCGCCCCAAGTCCCCAGCGCCAGGGATCTTCGGGGGCGGGATCCAGGGCTCTCCCGCCTTACGTCCCCAGAACCGGGGAGGGGGTCTCCAGGTGTTGGGCCAAGGGCTCACCCGCCCCATGTCTCCAGTGCCAGGGAGAGGGGTTCTCCGGGGGCAGGGCCGAGGGCTCACCCGCCTGTGTCCCCAGTGCTGGGGGGAGGGGTTCTCTGGCAGCGGGGCCGAGAGCTCACCCGCCCTGCATCCCCAGTGCTGGGGGGGTGTCTCTGGGGGCGGGGCCCAGGGCTCTCCCGCCCCACGTTCCCAGCACTGGGGGGGTTACCA
>PVJS01043550.1:0-17022 GCA_004027185.1 Glis glis | reverse complement strand
AAAAAAAAAAAAAAAAAAGATTTGTCCAAAGCCGGGCGTGGTGGCGCACGCTTATAATCCCAGTACTTGGGAGACTGAGACAGGAGGATCGCAGGTTTGCGGCCAGCCTCAGCTACTTAGTGAGGCCTCCGCAACTTAGTGAGGCCTTGTTTCAAAATAAAGAATAAAAAATAGGGTTGGGGGTGTAGCTCAGAGGTAGAATGCCCCTGGGTTCCATCCCCAGTACCGCAAAAAAAAATTTTTTTTTTGTCCAGAGCTGGGAGTATAGCTCAACGGCAGAGCACTTGCTTAGCAGGCGTGAGGCCTTGGGTTCGATGCCCAGCACTGCAAAAGGAAAAAAGTGAAAGATTCATGGTGAAAAATGATTTGATGGGGATGCTGAGGGTCCCCAGAGGCAATGCACCACGCCAGTGGGAGGGGCAGTTTCAGAGCGTGAGTACCCTTGGAAAGCCAGGCGAGGTGGCACACACCTGTAATCCCAGTACTTGGGAGGCTGAGACAGGAGGATTGCAGGTTTGAGGCCAGCCTCAGCAACTTAGCAAGGCCCTCAGCAACTTAGTGAGACCCTGTTTCAAAATCAAATAGGGCTAGGGATGTAGCTCAGAGGTAGAATGCCCCTGGGTTTAATCCTCAGCACACACACAAAAAAAAGAGCACCTTTGGAGAAAGGGAGATGTGCAGTGTCCCCTTGGTGAGATATGGTCTGCATTGTCCTCTCAGATGTCACCAAGCGAGCGGGGTTCCGGCCCCTTCAGAAGCTGCTTCCCACCCCATAAAGGCTCCCCTGCATCCAAAGCCCTGTCCCTGTGGCCCCAGCTTACATCCTTCAAGTGAGACATAGCATGCCCCCTGTGAACCCTTGTTCCTGGGTACCAGGTGTCCCCAGACCAGCCCAGGGGGTGGAGGGAGGAAGGAGGGAGAATCACTGGAACCAGAAGATACCGATCCAGTCCCAGGGGAACTTAGGTCCCCAATCCAGAAGCCTGGGTATCGCTTAAGATGAAATGGAGCCGCGATGCATCGCCAAGGAGAAATTAATGAGGCGATTTATCAGAATAGAAGCCAGGGGGGAAACTTCCAGAAAGAAGTGTTTGAAATTGGGTATTGATAAAGGAAGGAAGGGTATGGATCAGTTGATCGATTTAATAAACATTCACCAGATGTTTCCTGTGTACCAGGCTGTGTGGGCTGAAGAGACAGTCAGCACCTCTGCAGCCCTGGATTTTGTGGTCTAGCGGGAAGAAAAGGCCGGGCAAGGAGAGTGTGGGGTGTGACGATGCTCATGGAAAAGTGAGGTGGGGGTCCCTGTACCAGGCTGGGACAAGAGGGAGTGGAGAGGACCCCTGCGTGGTGGGAATGGAAGTTCCAGGGGGGACAGTGAGGAGGAAGATTATGGGGTACCCAGGAGCCACTGCAGAGCGCAGGGCCCTCCAGATTGGAGCTTGGGGCGGGGTGCGGGTGAGCCCTGATCCCGGTCCTGGCCTGTCACTTCCCATGACCTTCACTCAGTTCAGGACAGAAGTAATGGTCACCGGACTATTAAACGAGGTTTCCCAAGGTCCGCCCAAGACATTGCTTGAAAACGGAGGTTTCCCTACTTGTCAGAAGTGGGGAGGCCAGCAGATCAGGAGATGACGGCCATCGAGGAGTTTGTCACTCACAGTTCCCAAGAGGAGGGGCCCACTCTGCCTCCAGGGATCCTGGGGAAGCACTGAGGTGGGTCAGGGGGCAGAGGGAGTGCAAGGAAGAGAGGGCGAGAGTCTGTACTGCCATTTGAGCCGTCAGCTCCCGATGCTTGGGCCTGGGCAGGGGGATTCTGGCCGGGCATGTAAGGGTTCCTGAGTAAGGAAGGGGGTGGCTGGGGCTGTGGGCTCTGGGTCAGTCAGTTTGCACACGGAAGGTATGCTCCTGGATGAGTCATTTCTGTCTCTGGGACTAGCCGACCCCAGGAGGGACAGTCTCTCTCAGGTCAGAGAGGCCCCTGAGGCTAGAGCACCCAGAACCTAGAAAATAAGATAATACAGTAAACGAACGGGGCCTTGGGGTCCCGCGAGGCGCAGCTCCCTCGTGGGGTGTGGGGAAGCAGGCTTTCGGCTCCACCCCAGGTCCCCTTCCATCTGCAGGTGATCAGGACCCGCTGCCGCCGGCTGACTTCAAACTCCATAAATTACAGCTATATATTTTTTTTCAGTCTCTGTTTGGAAAAAGTGAAATGAACAAATGAAGACAGGAGCGAAATTAAAAGATAATTGCAAGTCTATATTGGGCTTCTGCGAATGTGCCTGCCCGCCTCCAATCTGGTCTCTCCGCGCGGGCAGGATAAATTGAGAACTCTTCCGCTGGCTCAGGGGGTGGGGGAGACGGAGACAAACGCGTGCCGTGCAAATCAACAGGCCCATCTTGGCGTGATTAGCTTTGCATCCCCCAGCCAGGGCCTCGAACTGGTCTGCCCGGGTCTGTGTTTTCTAAGGTGGAGGCCAGTTCCAGGTGGCAGTGGCAGGTGAGGCCCTGCGGTAGGGGGGTGAGGTTGGGGGTGGGGGAGGGCACCTTGGGAGGGGAGCTGTGTGCAGAGAGGGGTGAAGAGGTCAGAGAGGGAGATTCAGGGGCTGTGTGCCTTTAACACACCAGCATGCAAGCACACGCACATGCACAGGCATGCACACGCCCATGTGCATGTGTATACACACACAATATACCCTCACACCCACACAGGAGGGAAGGTGTGGGCCTTTTGGGTCCAGAAGGATTAGAGATACATGGATCCTGTTTTGACCCAGCCAGATGCCCTTGATCTAGTCCCAGGTAGAGTGGAGAGAGAAAGGAGAGAGAGAGAGAGAGAAAGAAAGAGAGAGACAGACAGAGAGAGTGACATAGAGAATGAGAGAGAGAGAACGAGAGAGAGAACGAGAGAGAGAGAGAACGAGAGAGAGAGAACACTAGAGAGAGGAGAGAGAGAGGGGAGAGAGAGAGATAGGAGAGAGAGCGAGGAGAGAGAGAGAGAGAGAGGAGAGAGAGAGGAGAGAGGAGAAAGAGAGAGAGGACAGAGAGAACGAGAGAGAGAGAACGAGAGAGAGAGAGAACGAGAGAGAGGAGAGAAGAGAGAGAGAGGAGAGAGAGAGAAGAGAGAGAGGAGAGGGAGAGAGAGGAGAGGGAGAGAGAGAGAGGAGAGAGAGAAGAGAGAGGGGAGAGGGAGAGAGAGGAGAGGGAGAGAGACAGGAGAGAGAGGAGAGAGAGAGAACATGAGAGACAGAGAGAGAGAGGGAGAGGAGAGAGAGAGAAGAGAGAGAGAGAAAGAAGAGAGAGAGAGAGAGAGAACACGAGAGAGAGAGAGAGAGAGAGAACATGAGAGAGAGAGTGAGCGAGCGCGCTCGAGTCCAGTGGGTCTGGGCTATGGAGGAGGTCAAGGATGGATTCTTCCTCGTCCAGAGGTGTGACTGTCCACACCTCCTTGGGTCACTGCCTGGATAAAGGCTCCTTGACATGTGTCAGCTTGATGGATTACGCTCAGCCTCCCAGGGCCGCACCTCGGCTGGTGCGCGCCCGTGTGCACTGCACATCCCTACCCGTTCTCACAGTGCTGGTAAATAGCCACTGGCCAGCCCCACCAGCCCAGCACCTCCTCGGTCCTCCCCGCACTCGTGAACTCAGAGTCAGCAGCCGGCACTGCGAGAGTCTTCCAACCCCTGCACTACCCAGATAGGGCAGTGACTGTATTGAACGTCTCCTCGGGCTCAGCCTCTCCCAGGCCTCCGTTTTGCTCCATCTAAGGTGATACTGGTGATGCTGGCACGGGAGAAACGACTCTGACGATGCCAACTCCGTGGGGATTCTGAGCCTGCAAAGGTAAGGCTGAACCGGTACTGTGGTGGGCCCTCCATGGGAGTGCTGCCTGCTAGGAGCTGAGAGCCAGCTCCCTTGTTTCGGGGCATCCCATCAACCTACCCAGACATGTGGCTTCAACAAATAGCCATCATGGTTATTAGTATTAGTAGTAGTAGTATTTTGCGGTACTGGGGATTGAACCCAGGGGCATTCTACCTCCGAGCTACAACCCCAACCCTATTTTTTGCTCTTTATTTTGAAACAGGGTCTCACTAAGTTGCGGAGGGCCTCACTGAGTAGCTGAGGCTGGCCGCGAACCTTGATCCTCCAGTCTCAGCCTCCCAAGTACTAGGATTTCAAGCGTGCGCCACCACGCCTGTCATGGTTATTAAGGGCCCCGACAAGGCATTTCAATGCTGCCACCTTGTGCTGCTGCGTTAGCATCCCATTTATAGATGTGGACGTTGAGGCTCCTAGGAGCAAGGTGACCTTCTCATCCGAGGCCCGGGCAGCATACAGGGAGAGCTCGAGGCTGCCTTTGACCTTGAACCCAGCACCCATCCAGCTGCCTGCCGCTAAAGCTCATCTCCGTAGAACCTGCGGGGGACCAAGATTGTTCTACAAAGAGACGTGTTGCTGTTACTCCCTTATGTTCTGGGTGAGCAGAGACCAGGAGCTGGAGACTAGGACTTTGGAGAGGGCCGGGCATGCTGGGCTGCCGGAAAGGGGGTCTGGCCCACCGAAAAGGGGGTCTGGTCCGGAGGGTTTCAAAGATGTGGAATGCCAAGGGCATGAAGACATGTCCTACTTGCGACTGCCACCACACAGGCCATTAGGAAGTGGAATAATGGCCTGCGATACGTGCCTGTGAATTTGATGGGGAAATTGAATGGGAAACGATTCGTGGGTGCTGTCTGAGATGGCACGGTGCATGCTGATTTTTTTTCTCCTGGGGTGGAGGGAGTTGAAGACGAGGAGGCGCCCTGAAGTTGGAGTCTGTGGCGGTGAGCTGCTCCCTGCCTGCAAAGATACCTTCCCAGAGGACTCAGAGCGCAGAGCAATAGTAGTAATAATAATGAACACCGCGTTTACTGGGTGCTTGCTCCTGTCCGGCCTGGTGCTCTGTAAGGCTGCAAATACCATCTCCTTTAACCTTCACAGCCACCCTGCAAGTGAGTAAGATTTACCCATTCTACAGATGAAGAAACTGAGACTCGGTTTCTCATCTTAGGCCAAGTCTGTTTTACCCCAAAGCCATTCTTTTTTTTTTTTTTTTGGTACTGGGGATTGAACCAAGGGCATTATAACTCTGAGCTACACTCCCAGCCCTAATTTCTTTTATTTTGAAACAGGATCTAGCTAAGTTGCTCAGGGCCTTGCTAAGTTGCTGAGGCTGGCCTTGAACCTGCAATCTTCCTGTCTCAGCCTCCCAAGTACTGGGATTACAGGTGTGTGCCACCACGTCTGGCTGTAAAGCTGTTCTTTAGAAATTCTTGCTACTCAAGGGGCTGGTTAGCATGTAGGGTCTTGTCCCCACCCCAGCCTCAAACAATCAGAATCTCCACGTCAACTAGACCCCTGGTGATTCTTAGGAGTCACCATATACACCTGGCTCAGTGCCCCTCCCGCCCACAATCCCAAGAATCAACCAACTGCATGACCTTGAACATCATCAAGGGCAGGGGTCTTCTCCCACCTTGGGTCAGAGCGACACCGGTGCGCCCTTGCCATCTGAGCTCCCGAATCCACCTTGATGGACGTCACTATTGATAACGAGAATCTTCCCCAGGTCCCGGTTCCCTTACCCCCAAATGGGCACGCCGCCCTCCATCCACAGGGTTACTGTCAGAAGACACGTCAGGATCTCTGGGAGGATGAGACATTAGGACGCATGAAGGGTCACAGCAGAGCCCACATTGCCGTGTGCTGACATGAGTGCCCGACCCTGGCAAAGGGCTTCAGATGGCTTCTCTTGTTCAGGTGAATTTTCACGACCTCACCTGGGTTATCCTGTTTTACAAAGGAGAAACCCAGACACAAAGGGGTAGGTCACTTGCCCAGAATTGCACAGTAAAGAAACAGCAGGGCTGGGATTCAAACCAGGGGCCTTCGGAGCTAAGGACCTCGCTCCCAGCAGGACTGGCTCTTCCTGGCACCATGGCCACTCCTTCTAGACAGTCACCAGCCCCACTGTGCCCTTCCAGCTGCAGAGACGTCCCTGGGTCCTGCCATCCGCGGGGCCCTATCCTACTAGTGCATCTCTCCCCTCTGCTCCTGCCTGCCTTTTTTGCAAACCTCGCTCCTAAGCTGCCACTAGCTGCCTTCAGGATGTCCTGTGGCTCCCCGATGCCTCTCCAATCAAATCTAAACGCCCCGGCTCGTTCTCAGAGGTCCCCTTGACGCCCCGGCCTCGTTTGTCACTGTTCCCAAATATCCGTTCTGCTCCAGCCAAGCTCATCCGTTTACTGTCCCCTTGTCCCTGCAGTCACACAGGCCATTTCTCCCGCTTATGGAGCTCTTTCGCAAATCTCCTCTGTACTGTTCATGATTGCAAAACCCCAGCTCAGAACTGGGCCTTAGGCTGGGCGTGGGGGTGCGCTTCTGGAATCCCAGCTATCTGGGAGGCCAAGGCAGGAGGATCGCAAGCTTGAGGCCAGCCTGGGCAATTTAGCAAGACCCTGTCTCAAAATGAAAAATAAAAAGGGGGTGTAATTCAGTGCTTGCCTAGTAGGTGTGAGGTCCTGGGTTCGATCCCCAGTACTGTAAAAAAAGAAACAAACACAAAAAACTGGGTCTTGTCCCTAGGGACTCCAGCCAGGGCAGGAGTTCTTGGCTCACCTGGGTCCCTAGGCCCCTCTGAGGATCTTCTGGAAGTTATGGGCCCGCTGGAAAACTGCGTGTTCACAAAAGATTCCAGTGCAAATTCTGGAAGACCCCAGGTCCTGGGGGTCCTGATTACAAAGCCCTGAGCTTTTAGGAAGGGACAAACCGAGCTCTGGGGAAACAGGCGTCAGATTGGCACGTAGGATGAGAAACGGGCCTGCCGAGGATGCAGGTTTACTCCATGCGGAAAGGGGGTTCTTGGCCAAATCAGTGTGTGTGTGTGTGTGTGTGTGTGTGTATGTGCGCGCGTGTATGTGTGTATGTGTGTAGTGCTGGGGATTGAAACCAGGGACATTCTGCCACTGAGCCACAGTCCCTTTTATTTTATTTTTTATTATTATTTTTAAACAGGGTCTCACTAAGTTGCCCAGGTTGACCTTGAACCTGTGACCCTCTTGTCTCGGCCTCCCAATTACTGGGATTCCAGGGGTGCACCACCCCACCTAGCTGCCAAGTCAGTTTTGAAAACACTGCTATGTAATCTCTGAACTTCACTTTCTTCATCTGTAAAATGGGGCCAGTATGACTTGTTTCTATATAAGCCGTCATGGCGCTCAAACGAGTTAAAGTGTATGAGGATCACCCTGCCTTTTGGACCCCCATCCTGGGAGACCACCAGCAGGGATAGCTGCAGAGTCCCTCTCCTGGATTCCCTCCATGGTAAGTGGGGACCCCTAGGTGCTGGGAGACTGGGTGGGCATGGGTGTGGCTCCCAGCCCCTCTCCAAGCCAGCGGGAGAGGCAATCCTCAGAGGGACGTGACTCTTGTCTCTCCTCGAGGCTGGGGAGCTGCTGCTGGTTCCAGAGAGGCTGGGCAGGTTTGTGTTCCACAGCCCCGAGCCTCTAAATGGAGCTAACTCAGCGCAGCCAGGGGCCTGAGTGGCCCATTAGAGCTGCGCTGGCCGACTGCGAGTCAATGCTCTGAAAAGAGACAGCCGCTCAGGTGCGGGTGGAGAGAGTCTCCCGGGGCGGGGATGGGGAGCGCTGGGGGAGGGAGGCAGGCAGGCAGGCGGCGGGAGAGCAGTTGGTAGGCCTGGCCTAGCGGTGAGGGGTAGAGGCAGCACCAGCATTCACACGCAGCCCGGCCTTGGTAGGAGCTGGATCCACCAGGGGCTTCATTCTGGGGATGGAGAACTAGCAGGTCTGCTGAGCACCTGCCACGTGCCAGGGTCTGCACATTCTTTGTCAATTAATCCTTTTTATTTTTTATATATTTATTTTGGTACTGGGGATTAAACCCAGGGGCATTCTACCTCCGAGCTACACCGCTAGCCCTTTTCATTTTGTATTTTGAAATAGGGTGTTGCTAGGTTGCTGAGGGTTTCACTAAGCTGCTGAGGCTGGCCTTGAACCTACAATCCTCCAGTCTCAGCCTCTCAAGTACTGGGATTACAGGCATGCACCTCCATGCCCAGCTGTCGGTTAATTCTTAAGACAACCCTGTGGCAGAGGTGGGCTATGTGTTCACCAAATTTCAGTCCTGGTTCCTTTTCCTGGGCACCCAGTAAAACTACATTTCCCAGGCTCCCTTGCAACTGGAGGGTAAGCATTTGGTTGAGTCAGGACCTAAGAGGAAGTGACTGAGTGGCTTCTGGGTCCTGGAAGTAAAGAACCAGGGTGTTTCCTTCTCCCCTCTCTCTCCCTGCTGCGGTAACCTGGGAGGCCACATCTGCTGGATAGACCAAGGCCACCCAGGTCAGGAACCGTTGTTACCGGAACCTGAGGTGGGTTAAGCCACTGAGATTTCTGCGCTCGCTGGTTGAGAAGCCAGTGTCAATGTTCTAGGCGAATACAGAGGTCACTGGATAGACACGATTGTGCCCACTTTACAGATGGGAACATAGAAGTCCATAGAGGCTCACAGCCTCGCAGCCCGAAGACTCAGCCTCCGATCTACTCCATTAGATCCCCCCACCTTCCACCCTCTTGCACCTCCCCGGGCAATGGATCTACACCCTTGAAAGGGCTGGGGTCTTGAAGTGGTCAGAATTCGTTTCAAATTGGGTGGAATGACTTGGAGACAAAGGAAACTATAGGACTTGAAGCAAGAAAGATGGAGCTGAGACGCGAGGAAGGCCTTCCCTTGATTTAACATTCCAAATAATGCAAAGGTCTGGTAAGCTTTGGGGGTGGGTTTATTTATTTATTTATTTATTCGTGGTACCGGGGATTGAACCCAGGGGCGTTCTACTTCCGCGCTACACCCCCGGCCCTATTTTTCATACTTTATTTTGAAACCGGGTCTCACGAAGTTGCGGAGGGCCTCACTAAGGAGAGAGAGAGAGAGAGACGGAGAGAGAGAGAGAGAAAGACTGAGAGAAAGAGAGAGAGAGAGAGAGAGAGAGAGACCGGGAGAGAGAGAGAGCTGAGGCTGGCCGCGAACCCGGATCCTCCAGTCTCCACCTCCCAAAGTACTGGGATTACAAGCGTGCACCACCACGCCCGGCTGGGGGTGGGTTTAAACGGCAAGTACCCTTGTCCATGCCCCCTAGGCACCCCCCCACAATTCTTCCCCCCTCTCCTTGGGAGCTCGAATCTTTTCTGTGTTCTGTGTTTCGAGTTCTAGTTTCCCAGGCTCCGTGATGTAAAGATGGTGGCGCAGCTCCGGGCTGCAGGCTGTGTGCCCGAAGGCGGCGGGGCTGTTTGTCAATGGTGTCATTGCACATCTGTCTAGTTGGTGGCAGACGCACGCTGCTTAGTTTATGCTCCATCTTCCGAGCGGCAGGCAGTGTTTCCATTTCCACCGCCGTCGGAGAGCCGGGAGGGAGAGATGGAGTGGAGCCTTTCAGGGCAGAGCTAGACTTTTTGTGTTTCTAGAATGCAGAGCTTCTCGGAGCCCAGAGGGACCTCAGAGAGCCCACTGTCCAACCCCCGTACTGCAGGGGCTACCAGAGCCCGTGCAAAGGGGGTAACTCGGCCCCAAATCAGCACAGAAGGAGCCAGCTGCCAGGGCCCAGTGCTGTCGCTCCAGGCACTGAACCATGAGCTCAGGGCCCTGCACCGAGGACAGACCTGGCTTCCCCCCAGGTGCCTGCGGCCTGGACCTTCCCCTTGGCCGCTGCTCCTATCCTACAGCAAACCTTGAGGTAGGGGGTCCCCTCCCCCCTGCACTGTTTCACAAAGGAGAAACTGAGTCCCGGCAGGGAGATGACCTTGTCCATGTCCCTCAGCTTAGAGGCGGTGGAGCTGGGATTTCAAGCCAGTCTATCTGACTCCAGAGTCCACATGCTTGGCACAGAACCCTACTGCCACCCAGCAGGGGACCCGAGGTGGCTCTGAACTCTGTGGGGGCTCACCCCTGGGGAGTTTCCCTGGTGATGGGAAAGACCTTTCCTTACCTGCAAGGTCGTCAACCAGGAAGACACCTGACACGAAGGCAGGGCCTGCGCCTGCGTGGATGTGAGGACAGTCCCGTAGGATTCCCTTCTGGTGGCTGCCCTCCCCACCACGAGGGACGGGAGGTAAGGGAGGCTGTGCCCGTGGGCAGGGTCTGGCTCCTACTTGGTATTCAGTAAACATTTGTTGAATAAACAAATGAACAAAATGAGAACAGACTGAGAAACCCCTTAAAGATTGTCAACAAAAGTGAATGCGCGCGGCACAGAGCCAAGTTTAAGTCCTTTCCTTTTGAAAGGCCATGAGCCCCTGTCATCAGGTTGGGGCCAAGATCCATCAGGGAGGGCTGGGAGGTCATGGGGACACTGGGGACACTGGGGCTGGATCTGGGAGGAACAATGTGGCTTTGCAAAGTGATGCCTGGGGCTGGGCATGGTGGCCCACGCTTGTAATCCCAGTACTTGGGAGGCTGAGACAGGAGGATCGTGGGTTCGAAACCAGTCTCTGCAACTTAGCGAGGCTCTCAGCAACCTAGTGAGACCCTGTTTCCAAATAAGAAGTAAAACTGGGCTGGAGGTGTAGCTTGGAGGTAGAATGCCTCTGGGTTCAATCCCCAGTACCAAAAAAAAAATAATAATAATAATAAAATTTAAAAAAAGAGAGAGAGAGAGATGGCTGGGGAAGGGCGTTCTGGAAGGGGCGCCGCAGGCTGGCTGAGGGCTCCAAGGTGGGAAGGAGCCTCCGCACTGGGTGGAAGGTAGAAGACCTGCCAGGGAGTTGGCCGTGGTCTCTGAGCTTGGCAATCCATTCTTTCTAAAAAGCCGGGCGTGATGGCGCACGTTTGTAATCCCAGTACTTGGGAGGCTGAGACCTGAGGATCGGGTTTTGCTGCCAGCCTCAGCTACTTAGTGAGACCCTATTTCAAAATAAAGAATAAAAAATAGGGCTGGGGGTGTAGCCTGGAGGTAAAATGCCCCTGGGTTCAATCCCCAGTACCACAAGAAAAAAAAAAGCTGTTTTAGGCTGGAGGGAAAAGTCAATTGTGTGGAGTTAGATGCCAGGTGAGGCTTAGAAATAAAACGGAAGAAAAGAAAGAAAAGCGTTCCTAGGACAGCTGAGTGTTCTGAAGACTTGCCATCTCTAAACACATAATGATTCATCATCAGAAGCCCCCTGCTGGAGCCCTGGCGTTGTCAGGAAAGAGCTGTGACTTTGGGGGCCAGTAAACTTCTGTTCCCTGGGTCTGTTTTCCCATCTGTAAAATGGGTGGGGAGCTGACCACAATACAAGATGCTGACTGTGTGTGGCGCAAGGGGTCCTGCAGAGGACAGTGGAGGGCACCCCGGATTCTGTGGGCTCTCCATGGTGCTGGAGGCCAGGGCAGGGTCTTTTTTTTTTTTTTTGCGGTACCGATTGAACCCTGGGATTGAACCCAGGGGCGTTCTACCTCCGCGCTACACCCCCGGCCCTATTTTTTATACTTTATTTTGAAACCGGGTCTCACGAAGTTGTGGAGGGCCTCACTAGGTAGAGAGAGAGAGAAAGAGAGAGAGAGAGAGAGAGAGAGAGCTGAGGCTGGCCACGAACCCAGATCTTCTGGTCTCTGCCTCCCAAAGTACTGGGATTACAAGCGTGTGCCACCACGCCCGGCCCCAGGGCAGGGTCTGAGTCAGAGCCCCTTCCTCTGCCGCCCTCTGGCCTTTGCTTCTGCCCTGGGCCATTCCCCTAAGAGATGTGCAAGTCCCTCGAGGCCCAATCCCTCTTGGTCTCCAGGGCCCCGCTGCAGCATCTGCTCCTTTGAGTACTGTGACTAATCGTTATCCTTTCTAACAGTGAAAATGAAATGAAGCCAGAGTGGGGGCACATGCCTGTAATGCCAGTGCTTGGGAGGCTGAGACAGGAGGATTGCAGGCTCGAGGCCAGCCTCAGCAACTTAGCAAGACCCTTAGCAACTTGGCCAGGCCCTGTTTCATAATAGAAAAGAAAAAAGGCAGGGGGTGTCAGGGTGAGCCCGATAGCTCTGTGGAGAGTCCTAAGGAGTTCCCCGGCCTGGGAAGGGGGAGACTCACCTCAGGGTCCCCGGGGTCCTTGGGTCTGTGTAGAAAAGAATTTCAACACGCGCCAGTCAGAGAAAGGACAGAGGTTTAATTCAAGGAAAAGGGAAACACGTTCAGGGAAAACACGGACCACCTCAAGATGTGAGAGCACCGCCCCGAATTCTTACAGTCTCTTTTTATAGGCACTGGAGATGGGGAGGGGGTTGGTTAGAGATACTTGGCGGGAAAATACCTCCTTTCTTTGAAGTTTTTCTGTGGGCAGAAGATGTGGACAGGTCTTCCGGGAGCAGAGACGATAAGGCTTTTTAACCACAGGTGTGATCTTTTGGAGTTCTGGTGGAAGGTGAAGTTCTTCCTCTTCCAAAACTAATCGCCTCAGGAATTTCGGATGTGCAGCTCGCCCACTGTGTTCTTAAAGATATGGGTCTTGCCTCTTTGGGCCTGTCCCAGGCAAGCCTCGCAGGGCAAGCTAAGGACTTTAGATTTTTAACTGTGTTCTCCTTCACTTCCCGACTTGTCTCCTTTCTACCTAAAATTTTATCTCTTCTATTCTACCTCATCAGGAGGTGGAACACCCCTGGGTTCAATACCCAGTACAAAAAAAAAAAAAAAAAAAAAAAAAAAAAAAAAAAAAAAAAAAAAAAAAAAAAAAAAAAAAAAAAAAAAAAAAAAAAAGAAAAGAAAAAGAAAAAAGAAAAGAAAAGAAAAAAGAAAGAAAGAAAGAAAATGAAACAAACACTTATTTTCACTTATTTTGCCCTCCCCATGTGCCACGCGCTGTGATAAGCAGCCCACTTAATCCTGAGCAGCGACAACACTGAGAGGTAGATTCTAGGATTTCTCGATGGAGAAACTGAGTCTCAGAGAGGATAAATGACATGGAGTGAAAATCCAGGAGTATCTGGGGGGCCCTGCCACAACTCTGCGTGCGAGGCCGGAACCCCAGGCTCCGCTCTGCAACCCTGGGCTGGGCTTGGTCACCGCCCCTCCTCCTGGCAGAGTTAAAGGCCAGGCAGGAAGGTGGCCCGCAGTGGCCCCGGGCAGCCTCCTGGAACCGGTTTTTCTGGCTCTGGGTCTGAGCCTGAGGCTGTTGCTGTGCCAACTCTGGACACGGAGGACTTGGAAACTGCTCTTTCCGAACCTTCCCCACGCTCGTATGACCTTCTCGAGTCTCTGTAGCCTGGGGAGGGCGTGGGGAGACCCTCAGGCTGGCCCGGTGTCTGTGATCAGCTGCCCAGAACTCCGCGTGGGCCAGGGGAAGGCAGAGCGCCGAGCACAGGGGCCAGCGTCCCCAGAACCGGGCTGGGCTCGGACTCTCCTAATCTGCTGAGTGGCCCCGGGTTAGACCCTTCCTGTTCTGGCCTCAGTTTCCCCACCTGGAAAATGAGTGCCCTGGGTGATGGGTCCTAACCAGTTCCATGGTAGAGAGCGGACACTGCACATGTGAAGTCAGGGAGAGGGGAGTGTGTGTGTGTGTGTGTGTGTGTGTGTGTGTGTGTGTGCGTGTGTGTGCACATGGGCACTGCAGGCTTTCTCAGGCGGAGGAGCATTATCTAAAAGAAAGAGCAGGCAGGAAAGATTCCTCTGTGGACCATCGGGGGGCCAGGCCTTCATCTTGGCGACAGCACCGACTCTCTGTGTGTCCCCGTGAGTGCCGCTGCCTCTCTCTGGGCACTTGGATCCTCCTTGGTAAAACAGGGTCCTGGGGCCAAGTAGCCTGCAGTGTCCCCACAGTTCTGAGTCTGATTCAGCCAGGAGTTGCTCAGCTGCTGAAAGAGGGGCAGGTGGCTGCAAAGTGAGCTCTGTCCTGCAGTCCTGGGGTCCGGGAAGGACCCCGCCTTGGCCTCCTGTGGCCGTGGCCTGGGCCTGCCACGTCGCCCCTTCCCAGGAATGCCAGGCACAGTGGGTGCAGTGTTGAGGGCACAGGACAAGGCGAGGGAGCCACCAGATGCCTTCAATTCTTGTTAAATTCAGAAATTAAAAAAAGATAGTATCTAGCTTAGATTGTATTTGTTTGTAACAACACAGTCATAAAACACAATTTCAAAATTTTTTCTATGCACAAAGGAAAAACTACTCTGAGCCCCTGGAAGCCACACGTGGCCCTGCTCTGCTCTGGTAGGGAGAAGTGTGGTGGCCCTGACCTGCGGGGACTGCTGGGAGCAAGGGACAAGATGACTGTGGCGGAGGGGGCGGGGCGGGGGGGCTTGGCACACAGGAGTCTCTCCAAATAGTGACTAGATCTGGGGTAACAGGGGTGATGGCAGATCAATGGCCCCAAAGCTGTTCACATCCCGGTGCCTGGAACCCGTGACTGTGTTTGGCTACAAAGCCAAGGGGATTAGGCGGCAAGTGAATAGAGCCTGCTGATCCGCGGACTTTAAAATAGGGAGACTGAGTGCAGTGGCGCATACCGGTAATCCCAGTACTTGGGAGGCTGAGACAGGAGGATCGCAGGTTCGAGCCCAGCCTCAGCAACTTAGCAAGGCCCTTAGCAACTTAGCAAGACCCTGTTTTCTTGTTTCAAAGGGCTGGAGGTGTAGCTTATAGGTAGAATGCCTCTGGATTCCATCCTCAGTACAAAAAACAAAATGGCATTGTGGGGGGGTCGTCCTGGGTCGTCCCTGTGGTCCCCCGTGATTGCGAAGGTCCTTGAAAGTAGAAGCCGGAGGCAGAAGAGTCAGAGTCAGAGTGACACGACCTGGCCGCTGCTGGCTCTGCAGACCGACGCCGGCCCATGTCGAGGAAAGCCGTCTCCTCAGACAGTGTGGGGCATAGCCCGGCTCGCACCCTAGCTCAGCCTGTGAGACCCAGGCTGGCCTCTGACCTCCAGCGCTCTAGGAGAGCCAGTGTCATTTTAAGCCACCACATCTGGGGTGCCTGGGGACAGCAGCCCTAAGGAGCTTGTGCAGGGGGTTGAGAAAGAGCAGTTGCCAAGGGACAGGGCCCTCGCTGAGGCCCAGCCTCCCTGCAGCCAGCCCTTGGCCTGGTACCCCCTAGGGAGGAGCCAGTACCAGGGCCTGGGGCAAGATAGTGGAAGGGGGCATGTGGCCCAGAGTGTGGCTGGAGGCCCAAGGGGAGCAGTCTCCTTTGTTTCTCCCCCTTTCCTCTCTCTACCCCTTTCTCCTGGGCTTCTTTCTTTCTTTCTTTCTTTCTTTCTTTCTTTCTTTCTTTCCTTCCTTCCTTCCTTCCTTCCTTCCTTCCTTCCTTCCTTTCTTTCTTTTTTTCCTTCCTTCCTTCCTTCCTTCCTTCCTTCCTTCCTTCCTTCCTTTCGTTTTTTTTTATACTAGAGATTGAACCCATTCTATCTCCAAGCTACACCCCCAGCTCAATTTTATTTTTTATTTTGAAACAGGGCTTCACTAAGTTGCTGAGGTTGACCTCAAACCTGCGATCCTCCTGTCTCAGCCTCTCAAGAACTGGGATTACAAGTGCACACCACCACGCCTGGCTGGATGTCTTATTCTTACACAGTTTCCAACTTAGAGGGATGTGCAGAGGCCCTGGGGTGGGAGTGTAACTGAGGCAGAAGGGGAAGCCAGAGCAGCTGGAGAAACGAAGGAAAGAGGGAGTGTGGCAGAAGCTGAGGCTGGAAGGCCACAGACCTTACGGAGCTCATGATAAGCCCTGAAGTGGAACTCTGGCTGAAGGAAACATTAACACAGACTCCATCTGGTTTGCTGGACGTCGAGAGGTTTTGTGTTCCTCAGTATTAGAATGTTATCATCTCAGCTGGACATGGTGGCACACACCTGTAATTCCAGTACTTGGGAGGCCGAGACAGGAGGATCATAGGTTCGAGGTCAGCCTCGGCAAGTTAGTGAGACTCAAAAAAATATTTTTATAGCTGGCATATAAAAAGGCGTGCATCCTCCCCAAGTTCTATTTCCCAGAGGTCTTTTAACATAGTGTCCCATTTTTGACGGGGGCAGAAACGACGGGCACTCATTGGGCCAGACAATAATGGGTTTCCCCAGAACCCCAATATAGACCTTGACACAGGTCTCTCCTCACTTACGAGAACTTAAGGCAACATGAACCGTTACCCTGAGGGGCGTGAGGTTCCCAAGTCGCTGATTGGTTGCCACTTAGTCCATATAGTAAGCTTGAGGGGGGTCTGGAGTCCCTTCTTGTCTCCTACCCTATTTAAGAGGGGATTTTCCCTCCCTTGGAGGTTCTGCCGTAGCTAAGCGGTGGCAGGGGGTCCTCCACGATCACGGAGAGCCCATTGGCGCCGGTAACCCAGTCATCCGCCAGGGTCCGATCACGTTTTAGGGAAGGCTGACCAACCTTTAAGATGTAGTAGCTTTAAAACCACCGTCAAGATGGCCCCACGTTGGGCGCCAGAGATGTTACCGTTTGGAGAGATGCCACAGGTTCTTGTTCTTAGCTAGTTTAGAAAAAGTTAGCTAGAACTACTGTTGCAAGCTTGAACAAAGTTTTTTTATTACAGAGAGAAACGGGGGACAGAGTAAGCAAAGCACTACGCCAGAGGTGACGCAGTGGAGTGCCTTGAAAGTAAGGCACTGAGGCCTTTGAACATACACAATTTTTATAATAATTATTATCTCTTGTTTCTTATCTCACTTAACCAATAGTCTTCTTTTTTCCACCAAAATCAGGGGCAGATCAGCCAATTAAACCTTTTCTGCTAGTCCCATTTGTTCATCCTCACAGAGACAGATAGGTCAGATATCTCTGATTAACAGGTATTGCCTGGTTAACAAGGTCAGGGGGCTTCATGAAGCTTGTTAGTCTTAGCTGTTGTGAAAGTCTATAATTCTTTTCTAATTGCATGTGTCTGTGCTTGTACCATTCAGTGTCTAGCTGGGCTAACAGTCAACTTTTAGCTGACCAAGGTCAACCTTGGCTGCAGCTCTCGGCTGACAACTTAGAGACAGAGAAAAGGATTTTATTGTTCTGCC